>LR749835.1:332972-399453 GCA_902729485.2 Mus minutoides | reverse complement strand
GAAGCCCTGCTCTCAGTCCCTGGGCTGTGCCTGCTTCACCATGCCTGTGAGCTCTGTGTACTTTGGCCAAGGCACAGCAGGATGCAACCTGGTACTCAAGGAGGAAATGGGCTGAGAGGCGAGAGCACCAGGAGAGCTGTTTTGGTTGCTATTTATTCGTTTGCTGACCCAGAGGATGCTGCATCCTTAGGACACAGTCTCATGTCAAGAGGATGTTCTCTTAGGAGGATACACTTTCTAAAATGTTCAGGTGTCAAAATTGCCTTTTGCGGTGGTGTGTTCAGTTGATGAAACACTGTGGACTTTTCCCACAGTTTACTCATGGCTCCAGCTGCCTTGATTCTGGCTACCCTTACAAAGAGGTATTCTTTAATTCATTCCTAAAACTTAGTTACAATTTATTGAACATCTAGGATGGAGCAGGGGCTTTGCATCCTTAGGCCAAAGCAGTGAAGGGTGTGTTATCTCCACCTCTCAGACGATGAAGGGTCAGAGAGGTTAGAGGTTAAATAGTATGCTCTGTCTTATATAGGTGGGTTAAGACTTGAACCCATGACTTTCTGACTTTTGCACGGAGGTGGTGGCCTTTGAACTTGCTGTAGACAAGGTGTATCTGGGCAAGAAGTACCTAAACTGAGTAGACACAGAATCCAGATCTAGGCTCCATACCTTTCCCTCTTCAGTGGGACTCTGAACAAGGCCTTTGCCCTTTCTTGGCCTCAGTATTCTCCTTGGTTGGCAAAATGACTTTGAGATCTTGGATTAGAAGCTGCAGCTTGTTGTCATATGTCTGCCTCCAATCTAACTCTGCTGAGTCAAGCATTTGCAGTTCACTGTAGAGAGCTGTAGACATCATATAAAGAGAAAGGTAGACGAGACCCAGGCTCGAACCCTGCTCTCTAAGCCAGGGCATCAGGGAAGTGGGATACAGATGTGAAGAATTCACAGTCATCTGTATACACAACTCATTCTCTTAAAGAATCTCCTTTTGCTATGACTGTAGACATTTTAGAGATGATGTTTCCTGATGATCCATGTTTGAACTTGGAGTTACATCCTTGTCAATGAAGCTGTGGAATGACTAACTTCTTCCACTAATGCTTAGCCTATGACTGTCAAGCTCCTCACATGGCCAGTGTGTATGCATATCACAAGGTTGCTGTTTAGTTGGTTGATTTGTTTCTTATGAATCGAATACTTTCTGAAAAGGGAAAGCCTACTTTGGCCAGTTTTTGGAGCGGCCCTTTAAATAAGATGTTTAATCTCTAACTCTAAATATTTATGAAACTCCTTTTATGCCCCAAGAATGCTCTTCCCTTTGCTAGTGAGTTATTCAAAGTAGGCAAGCTCCTCAGACCTTCCTGGGTCAAGCATGAGCTCAGCCCTTGTGGGATGCTGTGAATCTGTGAGTCCAGATGGACAGTGTCAGCATGTACCTTAGGGTGCTAAGTATGGGGGAGTAGGAAAGAAAGAGGAGCTAGGCAGCATCTCTCAACCCACACCTATCCTGTCCTTGTCCTTGCATCTAAGTTATCATCTGACCCTTGTGGCAAACCTACACTGACTTCATAGCCAAGGTGCCTGAGATCCAACATGCTCAGGTATTAACAGGCCTGCTTCCAGATCTACTGGAACCTTATTAATAATGTTGAAGGGCCCTTGGGTAGAAATACCTGGCTTCAATATCATCTGTTCTCAAAGAGATCCAAGCAAGTGATCAAACAAAATTCATTGCCACCACCATAGCCACCATGAGGACCATAATCATGACCATGACCACCACCAACAACACCACAATGACCAGTACCATAACCATGACCATGACCACCACCACCAGCTTGATTACTACCACCACCACATTGACTACTACTACCACAACCACCACCATCATCACCACCACCACCTCCTCCACCATCACCACCACTACCATCATCATTACCACCTCCACCACTACCACCACTAACACCTTGGTGACCACAACCACAACCATGACCACCACCACCAAGATGACCAGTACCACAACCACAACCATGACTACTATCACCTTGCCTACCACCACAATCACCTCCACCACCACTAAAGTGGTTTTGGCACACCAAGACAATCTTCTAAAGCCCTTGTATGGAAGCCTTTACATAATATCAAGTGTACCACGGGATTTAGGGGAAACTTTCACCTTCATTACACACTTGTTTACTTCAAAATTCAAACTAGGCCAGACAACAGATGCTTAAGCCAATGAGAAAGACATAGAATCTCAAGAAGACACTCACCCATTTGATGCTCAGCCAAGCCGCATGTTGAAATGAAGCTCAGATCCCATAGTCCTATTAGCATGTGCACAGCTGTGTGATTTTGGCAAGCCAGGTGGTATTTTTAAGCCTATAAAATCAGGTGTTCCTCAGAAGACCTTTCAGATCTGAATCCCCTGCTTAAAGTCAGACTTCCCCTAGAGACACAGACACGGTTTTCATCAGAATCTGCTTTTTCAACCCTAACCTCATGCCTGTTCCAAATTTAATATTCTGCTCAATCTTGTTTACAGGAAAGAAACCAACATTTTCTGATAAGGTAGGCTGCTTTTCTGGTTTGTTTATGGTTTTAGTCTTTGTTTGTTTTGATTTTATCTTGTCCTGACTCTTTGGAAAGTGTCTGATCCTCACATGTCTTTCTTATCATCTTGCAGCCCTCGGCCCCATTGGGAAGGTAAGTGTCTGTCATACTGTACCAAGTCCAGAATTCTGCTGCAGATCTCTGCCCAATGAAAGTGGCTTTTTTATAAATCCTTTCTCTTCCCACTCAGGGAGCATTTACCCAAGATACATAAGCCTCCTTTGCCACCAGCCATGGAAAGACTCGGACCCCTGACAGCGAGGAAGCCACCAGTTCCAAGGTGACTGTCCTGTGCTGCCTGAGTCGGGCCTTTGAACTCCAGTACTTGGGAGGTTGAGGGTTCCTTCCCTTGCTGGTTGGATGAAAGCTACTGTCAAGAAAATGGGAAGGTAGCTGAGGAGGGCGTGAGTAGCCACACTAATGGGGAGTGCCGCGTGGTTGCTGTGGGAGTCCTTGTTTGAACCAGTCTCCATTTTGTTGGACTCCCCTACCTTGTCAGACTGAAGCCTGAACAGCTCATAGGAACTGCATCTGCAGCTTTATTTTGTAAGAGAGAAAAGACAGCAGGGGCAGGGGGTGGGGGTGGGGTGGGGGTGGGGGGCGCTGGTTCTAGGCCTGCATTAGCCGCTTTCTTACTGCTCAACCATTTTTACAACCACAGGAGACTGAGCTCAGTTCTAACAGCTTTACCTGTGCTATAAAATCATGTATGGTCTATTTAGCAAAAGACACAAGTGTGCTTGGGTTCTGGGCCAGCCCTGCTGCTTGGAGGAGAACAGTGAGTTTCATTATCTCCTCTGTCTATAAAGATTCATAACCATCGCCCTGGCTTGGCTGTTGTGAGGATTCAGTCAAGACTAAGGGCCACAGTATGCCAAGAAAATCCCCAGTCATTGACTTTCATAGCATTTTAATGGATTATTTAACAAAATCAGAACACATGAAAAACAATTATAATGGCCAAAATATGGGGGCTGGTGAGATGGCTCAGTGGTTAAGAGCACCGACTGCTCTTCTGAAGGTCCCGAGTTCAAATCCCAGCAACCACATGGTGGCTCACAACCATCCGTAACAAAATCTGATGCCCTCTTCTGGAGTGTCTGAAGACAGCTACAGTGTACTTACATATAATAAATAAATAAATCTTTAAAAAAAATTTTCAATAAAACAGGGCAAGAACAGATGGATGACATAAGAAACATCTGACATTAGCTACTCAACAAATCATTCTTCCTCCCTCCCTCTCTCCCTCCCTCCCCTTCTTCTCTGCCTCCCTCTATTCACCCCATCCCTCCTTGCTTCCCTCGCTCTCTCCTTTCTTCTCTCCCTATCCCTCCCTCCTTCCCCCTTCTTCTCTGCCTCCCTCTATCCACCCATATATCCTTGCCTCCCTGGCTCTCTCCTTTCTTCTCTCCCTATCCCTCCCTTCTTCCCTCTCTTCTTCCTTCCCTCCTTCTCTCCCTCCCCTCTTTACCTCTCTCCCAAGAAGTACAGATGCCTCTCCCAGCCCTTAGACAGCTATTGTCAAAGCTGTTGGACTGGCCTGCCCATCTGTGCCAACGACACCAAGGCCCTATTGGCAAAGGCCGGAACAGGGACCTTTGCCAACTGTTTTCTTATTACTTGAAGGGCAGGCCCTGTGGTGGCTGGTTTGAAACCTCAGCAAAGAAGAATATTACTGAAAATGTTTTTATTTGCTTGGAAAATCATCTACTCAGTGAAATTTAATAGCTCCTAAAAGCTGACTAAACATATATATGTGTATAATTGTGTAATTATTTGCTGTAGTAGCGCTGTAGAACAAAGGTTTGCCTAGCTCAGCTTGCAAAGATAACAGGGCATCCAGTGGCCACATTTCCCTTCTCTCCCAACCCCAGCATTTCTGCTGGCACTGGCAACTTCCCCTTTGGCCACGGCTCAGTAGGTTTTATTTCTCCTTATGCGATTTACTGAAATTATATTCTGGGGCTGGCTCTTTGAAACTCTTGATGTTCACATCTCTGCTCTAATTCATTTCAGGCATGGAAGGGGACCAGACAGAAGGGAGAATGTAAGTGTGAAATGTCATTTAATAAATGCTTGGCACAGGGACAGCCAGTGTGGGCTCTGGGGAGGTGGGACTGCATCTGCCTTGCCCTTGTCTGAAGTTAGGTAATGAGAGCAAGACCTACAAAGAGCCTGTTAAATGCCAGCCTCTGCATCTTGTTACTTAGAGCTCATCAAGCTGAATTGCCTAGCCCCTGGCCCTCTGAGAGGTCCCAGGGTGGCTGACTTCTTGCAGCCTCATCCCCAAGGGTAATTAGCAAGAAGAGTGAGAGGATCAAGGATAGAGGAAAGGGTCAGGAAGATGCTATGATTTTAGCGGCCCTGCATGACATCACTCTTTCTCTTTCTGTGTGAGCACTGTAACGGCCCTTGAATGTTGCAGAGAACATGGACTAGGGTTGCTCTGCTTTTGTTCCAGTCCCAGGGATGTCTAAGGAAGACAGGAGGGGGTGGCTATGAGCATTCCAAAGCCATCAGGGCAGCAACTTGTTACAGAGACAGAGGGACGGAGTGAAAGACAGATACTGAGGCTGGCATCACATCCCCAAGGCACCGAGTCTCTGACAGATTAATTCTCCTGAGAATCTAGGGTTGTGCCTTCCTTAGCCAGAGGGGACGTGGCCTCGGTGCAGGAGAGCAGTGGAGGGGACGTGGCCTCGGTGCAGGAGAGCAGTGGAGGGGACGTGGCCTCGGTGCAGTGACACTTTGCTGATTTGTGTGGCCCTCTGCTGACTTTCAGTATTTCAGAATGAGAGATTCTGATTGGTATAGAACTGATGGTAGAAAGCTTTATTAAGCAGTACTTAACTAATGCCAGGGCACAGTAACTAACTTTATCCTTACAGAGGTACCAGTTCATCACCACTGGGCTGTTCTAACTAACCAGTTCATGGTCCTTTGATTTTCTAGTCACTGGCAGGACTTCTGTGTCTCTTTTGAACCTCTTTTCTTATTAGGGAAAGGGGTTGGCCCTTCTCTTGTCTGTCTCACAAAGTGAGTCTGCAGTTGAAATAGTAAGGGTAACAATAGTAAGTTACTCCTTGTAAACTTCATTATGAATAAATGAGGGGCAAATATTGCAAAGGAGAGGCAGGAAAGGGGTTGGAACTTTGGACCAGGCAGGTTTGAGGGTGCGTGAATCCTTCCCTGCTCTCCTTAGTAAATGCTCTGGAGCACGAGTATCATTTCTATTGCAAAGGGTGTTCCAGTCTTAGAACTACTGGAGAAAATTGACTGAAATATCAGTCACTTATAAACATCATGAGGCTTGTAAATGCTGTTATATCCAAGTCCTTTAGGAGCCTCAGAATCTGTCCAGCTGAGCATTTGAGAGGAATCTCAGAATCGAATGTCTTTAGATGATTATGGACATTAGAAAAACCATAAACCACTTAGCACATTCTAACTAGATTATGAAGAGGGGGGAAACTCTAGAAAATTCTCCACAACCTCTCTATTATGAAAAACTGTAACTGTTAAAGAAAGAGCCAGACACAGTTTTTGACTGAGGAGTCTCTTCTTAGAAATTGGATTGCAACGCTAAGTTAATATATTTCACTGTTTTTCCTTTGCAGGATGAAGATGATGGTATGTCTAAAGATCTTTCTCACAAGCCATTCTCATTCTTAAAACTCCTATTCTCTCACTTTTCTGACCATCTGTTTAAATATTGAGTATGGGATACCACATGTTAATTAACATAAACAGACATAAACCTCATGGCTTTAGTAAAAGGGAATTACTTGGTTGGTTTACCAAGGAGAACTCAAGTTTATGTGTGATAATTCAGAATACCTAACTACACAGAAACTCCCATATATGTCTTGATAGAAATTTTTCTCATATTTATACCCTCGAACATTTGTGGATACAGAATCAGAAACTACAAATGAACAACATAGCATTCAGTTTGGGCATTAAAAAAATGTAAATAATCTCTAAACTATATAAGGTTTCCCATTAATCATTTTCTGCCAAAGAAGCAGTTCAAAATAAAATTAAATTCTTACTGTACAGAACAATAGCAATGTTAAGTGATTCCAAGGTGGCCAATTATCTAGACAAACCATGAAATAGATTTTTTTCCCCTAGCATTTTCTAATTATGCCTGATCTTTTGGATTTTGTCTCTCCCTTCTTGTCAGTTGGGTTTGGTTTAGGTTAGGGAGGTACTCTCAACGTCCCTGGATTTGAATTTTTTTCTTCTTCTCCTTCACAGTGCATCAGAGACCTTTGCCACAGCCGTCACTACCTTCCATGGGCTCCAACACATTCCCTTCGAGATCTGCCCATCCCAGCTCCAAGAACACATTCCCACTGCCCCACATGCCAGGAGCCTTCTCAGAAGGGTTGGTGGCTGTGCCCCTCAGCTCTAGCTAAGCATAGCGCCTGGTGGCTTGTGTTCTAGCTTCATGTCTGTTGCTGTGACAAGTACCCTGATGGACAGAAAGGCAGGGGAAGAAGGCTTTGTTTTCTTTTACAATTTAAGGTTCTAGTCCAGTGCTTCCCAACCTGTGGGTCTCAACCCCTTCGGGGATCGCATATCAGATATCCTGCATATCAGATATTTGCATTTGTAACAGTAGAGAAATTACACTTTTGAAATAGCACTGAAATAATTTTATGGCTGTGGCATCACAACATGAGAAACTGTATTAAAGAGTTGCAGCATTAAGAAGGTTGAGAACTGCTTTTATAGTCCAATACATTAGGAAAGCTGAGGCGTGAAATCAAGTAGCTAGCCACAGTATACCCACAGTCCAGAGAACAGAGAAATGAGTGCACTCAGACTGGCTGCTTGCCTTTGCTTTTTCTGGCTGGCTTTGTTTATTCATATACAGTTCAGGTCCTGACCCATGACATGGTATACTTACAGTGGGCTGAATCCTCCTACCCCAAATAACCATGAAGACAGTTCCCCACAGATCCACCTACAGGCCAATGCGATCTAGATAATTCTTCAGTTGAGACTGTCTTCCCAGGAGACCCTAGGTTGTGTCAAGCCAACAGTTACAACCAACCAGTGCAGCTTAGCTACGGCAAATGCCAGGCAGCTTGAGGGTGAAAGACATGAACAATTTCCTCCTTTGCTCCTCTTCCATGATGCCAGGGGGTCGTGGAGGGCAGCAATGACAAAGCAAGGAGCATCTACAGCCTGGCTTCTGTAACCCCGCTACCCTTGGGTCCCATCACCCTAATCCAATTTAAAGCTGGTTCTTTTCTGTTTCTTGTTTTCTCTGCAGTAACATTGGCTTTCAGCAGAGTGCCTCCCTGCCGCCATACTTCTCTCAAGGTTTGTACGCTTGTGACCTCTGCCTTGCAACATGACCATGGGGCTATAGCGTAATTGTCTCAAGGCCTTTCAGCAAAGGCTCTGTTTCATAAAAGTATATGACTTCTTCATTTTAACACTTAATTCAATGTCTGCAAGTTACCAAGGGCTGTTGGAATGAGACACTACATAAAATACTACACACACACACACACACACACACACACACGTACACAATCACCAAAAGGTCAGCTTTATCCCTTATTTTCCTGCCCAGAGCTAGGTCCCTGATGGTTCAATAGAGAGCTTTAGGAAGTGCTTAGCTTCCTGGTGGTATCAATGACAAGTCTGCTCTCAGGTTGTAAATTGAGAAGCATATTGAAAATATAGATTAGAAGAACCCAGCCTCAGTGATTATGAATCAAGCCAGATATGGCAGCTCATACTTGTCATCTTGGGCCACTGGAGGAGGGTTAAGAGTTTATGGCCATCTGAAACTAGAGAGCAAACTTTCGGCTAATCTGGGCTACATGAGATCATGTCTCAGAAAAACAACAAATGTTTCTGACTCAGTAAGATAAACTAGAGGCTTTCTATTTGCAACGATACTGCCACTGGCTGTCTGCTGTGAGTGTTCCCAACCTTCAGCATGCGCACAGGTGCCGGGGAATCATGGCCAAATGTGGATCTATTTCAGGAGGGCGGGTATCACCTGAGACTTAGCATTTCTAGCAAGTTGATGCTGTTGGTCCATGATGCTAGCAAAGGTCTGTGAGACAGGACTGCCCTGGGATGATTTAAAGCAAGAGACCTGCATATGTAACTTAAAATTCTTACTGAATGAATGTATATCAAAATAAGGAGGTCTTTGTCGTGCCTGGAAACTGGCCTAGAACTGCCAGATTCTCTGACTTGTTTTCCAAGAGAAGTTAAAAAATATGGCGTTAAAAGCAAAATCACTCAGGACTTAAATATTGACTTAAAATGTTAGCACTATGGTAAAGAACAGACATTTTTTAAAAGTCATGTTCCATGTTCGGCTGTGGATCTGTTCCTGTCAGGAAGCTTCTGACAGTAGAACACAGCTCACAGAATCAACTAAGCAGGGCTCGGAGGGGCTTGCAGAGACCAAATCAGCAATCATGGAGTCTGCCTGGATCTGCACTCGGTCCTCCACATATATATTTTGGTTTGTTTTTTTTTAAGTTTGGGATTTTTGTGGGACTCCTAACAGTGGGGAGTGGGGATGTCTCTGACTCTTTTGCCTGGTCGTGGGACCCTTGATATGAGGGTTTGTGCCAAGTCTTACTGCACCTTGTTATTCTAAGTAAAGGTGATATCACTGGAGGCCTCCTCTTTTCTGAAGGGAAGACGGGAGGAGTGAGTCTGGGGGAGACAGGAAGTGTGGTGACAGACAGACTGTGAGACAGGAGTGGAGGGAGGGGAAACTGCAGCCAGGATGGAGTGTATGAGATATGAATAAAGAAAAAGAGTCAAAAAATTTTTTAAAAAAAGAAAAAGAGTCATGGTGGGCATGCAGAAATAGATTTTAAATATAAAATTACATTGGTGTGTTTGACCAACAGCTTAGTAATACATCTATTTTGCACAAGCATCCTTCCCAGTCGGGCACATCATTCCCTGTGTGAAAGGCCACTGCTGACGCAATGGCAGATACTAAAGCTCAAAGTTGAGGTTCCAGTACCTTTTTTTTCCACATGGGTTCCAGTTGTCTACTCATCCCACCTTTTCTGAGTTCTTCAAGCTCGCTGTTTTTTAACAGCACATGTGTGTTATTTGCCTGTCTCTTATAAACATCTAGATTCCAGATGTTTCATTTGCAGCAGCATTTCACAAAGCACTGGATTTTGAATTGTTTGTGGGGATTTTGTATACGCACAGTTAATTTCTTTGAACACTAGAAGTCATGCTTTTTAAACCTCAAGACTGCTAGACATCTTGTCCTCTGTCTTTTTCATGGGATGCTCTAACCCTAGGAAGTATTTTACCATGTGTTGTTCAAAAGACATCAAAACTCCCATCAGGACTTGGATAAAGACCCAGATATCAAGGGTAGTAGCTGACTGCAACAAAACACGTATGTGCTCACGTGTGCTGTATGCAGAACATGTATGTACTCATGTGCTCATGTATGCAGATCGTGGCTCTGTGCTGCTGATCATGGGGCACAGAAACAGACAGCTGTGAAATATAAGACTTAGTTCTATTATTCTTCTATAGTATTCAAGTTCCTTCAACAAACTTTAAGTATTTTGATTGGATATTGAGAACCTAGAGAAGGCAGGTGCTAGCAGCTCAGACTCAGGATTCCCTGCTCACAGAGAAGTCTATCTCAGACAACCCTGAAGAACTGACCCAGGAGTCCTCAGCTCCTCTTAGGTGGGTCTCCTTTCCTCAGTGGATCCTAGTGCAGGAGCACATGAGGTGCTTTGATGTGTGAGTCTTCCCAGGACGCCTGGTGCAGTGACCCAGGGATTCATACTTAGACAAGGTAATGCTTAGGAACCACAGGTCTTATGTCTCAACCCTGACACTACTGCATGGAATCTGCTGAGACTCTCTCTAAGCTTCACATCTAAAGAAGCTCAGTACCCCTCCGGTCACATGGCCCTGAAGATTAAACATAACATACAGAAAATGCCTTATTTAAGCCTAGATAGAGTCATGTTAAGCAAACATTCATTGAACAAATGAATGAACAAATGAATGAATGAATGAATGAATGAGTAAATGACAGAAGAATGAGCAAGCATTCGAAATAACAGGACCTTTCAGTTCTTTTCAGCTGGGCTGACACAGAAAATGACTTGATACCCACAGCCAACACAGTCAAGCATTTCGCAAGCTGAGGGACTTTCCTCTAAACTTCCAGTGAACTCTAAGCAAAAGACGGTCTTAGAATAAAGGAAGCATAAGCTCTGTGACAAGCTTCTGGCTGAGCAGATAGTTTGTGGTGTCCGTTTAGCCAACAGTTGTATATCTTAGGAAGCTGCAGAATCAAAACAAACAGAAAAATCACAGCAAACATTGGCTCAAAACCTAACACTATTCTCCAAGCACTTCTTTCCCTCTGTGAACTGGGAATGTAATTATCTCTTCCCGGCTGCCAGTGCAAGCTGTTGGGAGTGTCCATGTGTGCTGCTAGGGCGGCACCTACGGAGGCCCTGCTTGTGCAGGTTCTTACTGAGACACACAGTAAAACAATTGTGGCGTTCTTAAAAACAGGCACACATGACGCTGTATGCATGTTTAGGAGCCCACATGATGCTGTACGAATGTTTAGGGGCCCATATGATGATGTATGCCTGTTTAGGGGATCACTGAAATGTTGAGGTCTCTTCTCTCCAAATTTCCCCAGCATGGTACAGAACACTGCCCAAGCCAGTCCTTGTAGCTTTAAAGAGATGGAAATTATTTTTTCAACCTCTTCTTCTTGAAAAATGAATTACTCTATGGGGGCATCTGTGATGCATGCATTATGAGACATGGAATCAATGCCTGATGGTAAATTAATCTTCAAAATACTTTGCTTCGAAGGTTCAAGCAACAGGCCACCTCTCAGAAGTGAATGCAGAAACTTACCCTTGCCGGTTCCAAGCAGGCCCCAGCCTCCATCTCCTGGGGAAGAAGAGGTAATACAGCTGTTTCTAATGTGTTTGCCTCTTTTCTAGCAAAGGGACTTTAAGAAACTCTAGCTGGCTGTACTGCTATATTTGTGTCTTCCATTAGAGTTTTGTAGCTGCCATTTAATTAAAAGAGCATCTGTGTAGCTCAGAGGTCAGACCCTTGCCTGGGGGTGTGTGAGGATCCCGTCCTGGATCCACCGCATAGCACACAATAAACCAAAAACTGAAGGGAAGGTGTAGACAAGAACTAATGTTTCCCTTAGTGTTCTCTTACAGCCTTCCGGGGCATTAAGAAATGAAAAACATAATCCCATTTTTTCCCATCTGTTTCTTGGTTTATAGCCTTGAAACGGGAAGTTTCTTAGCCGCCCCATTAGGACAGATTTTTCATTAAGTATGTTACTACGATATAATAAGCTGAAAAAGTTCCTCTGTCTCTGTCTTTCAGGATGAAAGGTTCCATTATATAATGGGGGGCGGGAGAGGGGGTCCTTCACAAATGCCTTTGCAGTCAGTGGCATGATAAGGAAGCAGTTCACACAAAATGCCTTCCGTGTAGCCCCTTCTAAGCAATTCTGGTCAAGAAAACAAATGTTTCAACCCTCAGAGATCTGAGGTGGTGATTTACGGGAATTGTTAGCTTTTTTTTTTCTTTCCTTTTCACTTTGTTTATGTAACTACAGAACTTTTAGTTCTTTTTAAAATTTTCTTATTTGTAGACACACTTAGATGAAGAGTGGTATGTCTCTTATATCACCCGACCAGAGGCAGAAGCCGCTCTGAGGAAGATAAACCAGGTACCGTACTACCATGGATTGTCATGCAGTTATCAATGTTAGTGGAGGGAGAGAAAGGCTGTTGACACACACTGGCTCAAGTGTGAGCCAGCTATCATTCCCGCTACTTTGTTTCTTTAAGACCCATCAGGGCTACCATCCTTCCCGCTAGCATCCATAGAACCCTTTCTCTGAGCAGCCACCACTTGTCTAGGGAAAATTCTAAATTAAGGTAATCATGTATTCATTGGCACATATTAGGGAGTTTCATGAATGAATTAATGAATGATGTGTCTCTTTTGGGAGGCATCAAATAAATCATGTAACATTTCAGAAATCCTACTACTTCATCTTCCTCTTAGCCCAGTTATCATCCAAGTTCACGAGAAAGACTCATGCTAAAGACATAGCCACAAAGCCTTCCAGAAATTTCTAGCTAGTCTTTTGATATGATAAAGTCTTAAGCAGGTCCATTACTGACCCATAACCCTACATCTCTTGATCAGAGAGGAGAGAACAACAACTCCTTATCTTTCACACTGTTAAGGCTACAACAACTATTTTCCGTCTCCTCAGCAGATTTGATCATATGGTGGACATTTATTATTATTATCATTATTATTATTATTATTATTATTATTATTATTATTATTATTATCTGGGTTCCTGAGTCTTAGGGAGATTTTTTAAAAATAAATGGGAGTGTAATGTGGGTAGAGGGAGTCCTCATACTCTCCAGGTGACTCTGAATTCAAGCCAAGCTCTGATTCACTGGTCCAGTGGGAAGTTCTTTTACCATATATGTTCTGACCTGCTCAATTAACTCTGAATAAAAGGAGAAAAGGAATGTTGTTGTTGAATATTGATGGCTATTTAAAACCCTCTCTAATTAAGTACATAGAGGAAGGAGTGATTTACATGGGCCTTACTAATTAGCTCTATTTTAATATTAGGTCTTTGTCATGCAACATTACATTGCAATTATACTTGTATGAAAATTTAGAGTACAGAACAAATCACATGCTCTTTAAGTATTGGGGAAAAGGAGAGAAGAACATAGAAAGTCCACCTTCACTGTTGTTCAGGTGTGGGGTAAAGAGGCGTCCATCTCACAGGCAAATTGTGTGTTCTGCGTGGGAACGTGGACAGGGAAGGCTAGCCAATCAACAGAAGTGAGTAGGTACACAGGAAGTGAGCCACCTCATTTTATATGGCCCTTTATTTATTAACTGGTCATTTGTTTTATTACTGAAAAAAAAAACCTTTATATTAAGACACTTCAAATACATTAACTCAAAAACTTCAGATATAATCTCAGTTGTCGTTTTGAATAATCAAAAGACCCAGGTACCTGGGATCCCCAGCTATGAGGAGACCTCAATGTCACCTGACACCATGACAGCTTTGAAGGTCCCTAGAGGCTTGTCTCTTACATGGTATGGAACTGACTTTCATTGCTCCCATTAATGGCAAGCACCCATTCCTTTAGGATGGCACTTTCCTGGTTAGAGACAGCTCTAAGAAGACAGTAAACAATCCATATGTCCTCATGGTGTTGTACAAAGACAAAGTTTACAACATCCAAATCCGCTACCAGGAGGAAAGTCAAGTCTACTTGTTGGGCACTGGACTTCGAGGAAAAGAGGTAAGGACTTTAGTCTTGACTCTTTGCCCAAATTCCATACTGTATAGCAACTATGCAGTTGAATCCCATGCTATTTGGCAGCTATGTTGTTAAACAATATCAGTGAGGCTCTCCGTTCAAGGAGGAAGGAAAGAAGAAAGTACTACCCATGACTAACCCACTGTAGGAGTCATTCTTGAATTTTCATTCTAAGTAATCCAGCATCATAGGTGTAATCTGTAGGACTGAACCTAGCTAGGGCCTTGTGCACACCAGTCAGCTGCAAGCACTGACCTTCATCTCTGGCCCCAAAGCCTAAATGTTAAAATTAAAAGAAAATCATTAAAAAATGCATTCAGGAAGTGTCAAAGTATCTTATTTTTTTGTACCTTATATTTTGAATTCTTTTGATCTAATTTTGATATAAGATTATGTTATCCCTATAAAATAATATTTAAAATACCATAAGATGGGATGGAGAGATGGCTCAGAATTAAGAGCACTTACTACTCTTGCAGAAGATTGGGGTTCTCTCTGGCCCAACTTTATATTTCTACCTTTTACTTACAGTTGGTTGGCTATTGAGGAGGAAATCTCTAAAATACCTGATAAATTTTACTCTTCCCACAATTTCCCCAAATTAATGCAGATTTTAAAAAAAAACCATAAAGATAAAATGCGTCCTGTCCATTCCACTGCTAACTTACGCCCCGTTTGACTTTGCCAGGACTTCCTGTCTGTAGCAGACATCATCGACTACTTCAGGAAAATGCCGCTGTTGCTCATTGATGGAAAAAATCGAGGGTCCAGATACCAGTGCACACTAACACACGCTGCAGGCTGTCCGTAGCAAGCTAGCCAAGAAACGAGCCTTCCTGCCCGGCTCTGTGTTCACTGCGGCGAGATCACGTGACCTTAGCAAATGGCCGAGCACTTAGGACTAGAGCAGACTATTAATAAACTCGGGCCCTGAGTTCTGCCCTGCCCTTTTCAAGTATCTGAAGATTGTTGAATAACACACGATTTATTTATTTTCTTTGATGTTTATAGAGTATAGAAGTGATCGTGTTCACCTTTGAAGTCTAAGAGTGCACGGCAGACATGAGATTTTGAACATCCATCTCAAAATACTGTACTTTATACAGTACAGAAATAATGTGGAGCAAGCTTAAAAAGTACTGAAACTGATCATTTTTGATATATTTTATAATGAAACTTTTGTCAGGCCAAGGCACGATCTGTTTTTTACACAACTTAAAATGATCAAAATTCATTTTGGAGCAGCAGTAACTTAAGAGGCTCCATAAAATAGAACTCCATTGTTTCTTGTTTGGTTTTACAGGGTGTGTTTTAAATGTGTTCCCTTTCATAATGAGATTAATGCATGTTGGGATGACTTCCTGGGATTAAAGTTATCGTTTGCTTTACTCTTTTCAATCCTTAAGACAACTTTGTTTGGTCCTTGCTGTTATAGTTTTATTTTAAAGCAAATGTAAGCTACATTTCTGAACATACAAGAAGAAAATAGGCCTAGGTTCAGTGATGTAGCTTTGCTGTGGAACATGCTGGGGTTCCTGTTGCTTCTCTATCCCAGTCTCTCATGTCTCCATCCACAGTGGCCTCTGTTCTAGTACTGAAGGTCTCCTGGGAAGACGAGCAATGCTTGGTAAACACACACACACACACACACACACACACACACATATATATATACACACACATACACACACATACAAACACACATACACACACATACAAACACACACACACACACACACTCACACTTACTTCAAGCCCACCTTCCTACTAGATGCTACTTGTATTCACTGGCCTTCAGTTCGACAGTTTGACTTTCTGGAATGGTCACCTGTACCTATTCCTTTGGGCCTGCAACAGTTCATAGAGGATCTTGGAGTGAGAATGTGAGGGCATCCATTCACTTCATGGTGACTGGGAAACAAAAGAATGGACAAGAAGCAAATTTCCCTCCATGTCTTGAACCTTCTGCCTAAGTGTGCTTCATCTCCTAAGGTTCCACCATTGCCCAATGCTGCCCTGGTTGGGGGCAAGGGGCCAAGCCTCTAACATGCGGGTCTTTGGAGAATTCTATGCAAACCTCTGCTCTGGTTTTCTGTTTTATTAGCCCGACAAGTGTGTTGCAAAACCGCTGTCTTGTCCTGATTGGCTTTAAACCCTTTGAAGCACCTCAGATCTCCTTCAGTTTTGAAATCACACTTAACAAAAGGTAGAGAGAGATCTCTGGCCTATGTTGATTTAACTTGCCATTTTTGACTTTATGATGGCGTTGAAGTGATGCTTGTTAAGCACTAACTGTATGTCAGTTTGAATTTTGCTTTTCCAGGGCTAGCAGCAGATGCTATGAAATGTGAGTCTTTGCTGACATGTGATCACCATGGCACCCATCAGTACTTTACATGTTTTATGTTGAAGCTGATTTTTTTCTTTTTTGGGGGGGATTGCTATGAACACTCAATAAATTAAATAATACATTCCATATTAAGACAAAATAGAGTTTGTGTTAGGGGACTCTGCTCAGCTGCAGGTTAAAGTGCATGATCCGAGCATGTTTAAGGCTGGCGAGTCTGAGCTCTGACGTTCAATAAGTTATGAACAGTAAAGAAATTCTCAATCCACAGACTTTCCCCTCACCACTGTAAGCTTTATCAAGATATCGTAAGTGTAGCAGGAAGATTATTTGCAGTATTGTTTATGTTTAGCAACATGAACCTGGTACACACGGAACACTGACATCCCTTGTTCTCTCAATCTCATTCCCATGGGATGCCTGGCATCATTGTGTGGCATCATTGTGACTTTTATTGACAAATGTTTGATTTCTGACCTATACAATTTTCAAGTAGGAAAGAATATTCTATACTTTTATTTTCATGAGTTAAGAAAACCTTTTTTAAAGGAACCAAGTGAATACTGAAGACACACTAAGATAAGGAGTAGGTAGACTGTGGAAGCACTTAGTCACAATAATAATGTTGTTCTGCAAAACCTCTTGCCCTTACAAACCGAGAGTTCTCAATTTAGGAAGGATCCAGCACTTGGAAATGAGAAACCCGAAAAGCTTGTATACATTTCCTCAGGAGGATGTCCATAAGGATCTACAGCATCTGTGAGATACTGAGCTAGGTCCTGCGAGAGGGTAGCAGGATGCTGCAGGTTCTGGTAGAATAAGCTCAACTTGTGCCTTGCTTTACGGCACTCTGTATTTAAAGGTAATGAAAAGTAAGGACATCGTAGATCTCAAAGCATCTATTGGTAGTTACAATGGTTAAGATTGTCAACTGAAGTGGGTTTTAGAGTCACTTAAGGGTGTATCAGTGAGCATGTTTTCAGAGAGGTTTAGCTGAGGATGAAAGACACACTCTCAACGTGGGCTGAGTGCACAGAGCACAGCACTGCAGTCTCCCCTCGCTGCCCCCCGCCCCCCCCGCTTCAAAATGGTGGCCACAGTATGACCAGATGCCTCACTTTCCTTTCCCTGCCAAGATCAACCGTATTTCCTCAAAGTATAAGTCCAAATCAACCCTTCTTCTCTTAAGTTGATTCTTATTAGGTGTCCCTCATAGTACCAAGAAAAGCAGCAGATGACAGGAGACAAAAATGTACTTGAATCTCTTAGAACAAAGAGGCAAAAATGAGCCTTATGGGTAAGGTGTTCTCTTGCACCACTATGGCTATAATCAGGGAATCTCTGTTTTCATGACTAGCAACACATGTGCTTTCTTTAAATTCTATTCAGTTCTATTCTTCTGCTACAGCCTTGCCTATCTGGGCCATGAGCCTTACGACACCAGCTTGGATCATTGCTCTGCTCTTTGCCTACAGATTAATATCTTACAAAAATTAAGCCATTCTGGGCCCCTCTCTGAAACAGAAAATCAGTCCTTTTTAGGGTCACCCAAATGCAAAGCTGTATGCTGCTGTGGTAGCACCTTCTTCTACCAGAACACAGAGGAAGGAAGCCTGTGTATAGCACAGCAAATACAGATAGGCCAATTCCCAACATCAGACTTCCAGCATCAGTGGAATCAATTTCCCTTTGAGACAGTAAAACAAGCAAGCAAACAAACAAACAAACAAAAACAGCTGTCAAGATGGCATGCTTACTTATAATTTACTACTGTTTTAAATTATATTACTAAACTTAGTTCTTCCAGATTTTTAAGTCAACAAAAACCAGAAATTCAAAACACACACACACACACAGTTCAGTCAGATAATCTGATGGAAGCAAGTGCTACATCTGGAATCTCAGGCTCTTCAAATGGGTGGCTTGCTTCTGCCTCTTTGTGGTCCTCTGTCTTCTTAGGCTGACCAAAATGAAGATTGAGGTCACAGAGCAGCATCTGGGAGAGTTCTGAGTAAGGAAGAAGATAGAGTGTCCAGTGTCAGCGCAACTCTTACTGCTTTAAGGAGTCAGTTCCTAATTTCTGATGACCTTTGTCAGACGTTCACTGATCAAGCTCCTACCTAGGTGACCCATTTTTGAGTTAACCACAGGTATGATGTGGAAACTGACTAAAAACGTTCTCCACCCATCCATTCGGTTATCGTCCTACACTGGAACAGTATGTAAAAATCTTTTTTGTTTTTTTAAAATTTATTTATTTATTTAATGCATGTCCTCAGACACACCAGAAGAGGGCACTGGATCCCATTACAGATGGCTATGAGTGACCATGTAGTTTCTGGGAATTGAACTCATGACCGCTAAGCCATCTCTCTAGCCCCATGTCAATATCTTAAACCTACCTAACTCACATATACATGCAATGCAAAGCATCGGGCTATCCATAAGACATTACAAAGAAAGCCACCTGTCTTCAACTTTCTTTTTTCTTTTTTCTTTCTTTTTTTTTTTTTTGGTTTTTCCAGACAGAGTTTCTCTGTGTAGCCCTGGCTGTCCTGGAACTCACTCTGTAGACCAGGCTGGCCTCGAACTCAGAAATCCGCCTGCTTCTGCCTCCCAAGTGCTGGAATTAAAGGCGTATGACACCATGCTTGGCTTTCATTTTCTTTGATTGTGTGTTTGTGTGTGTGTGTGTGTGTGTGTGTGTGTGTGTGGTGGTCTTCTCACCCCTTGGTGGTGTGCCTATTAGTTTTTATTAACGACAAAACCTGTTATATCTAGAGAAAGGGGATTTCAATTGAGGAGCTGCCTATAGCAGACTGGTCTGGACATGAGCATGTGGGGATGTTTTCTTCAATGATAGGTGGATGTAGGTGGTACCGTCCCTGGGCAGTGCCTGGGTGTGTAAGAAAGGAAACCTAGCAAGCCAAGAAAAGCAAGCCAATAAGCCACACTTCTCTGTGGTCTCTGTTCCATAAGCTGTGGGGTGGGATTAACCCTTTCCTTCCCAGGTTGCTTTGGCTATAGTGTTGATGCAGTAGAACACAGACTAAAACATGGTGGGTGAGTATGCCAGTGTTTCTCTCTGTATAGCAAAAGGCATGGCTTGTTTTTCCCTTTCAGTTTCTGCTATTTATTCCAGAGTGAAGACAACACTGTTTACTGACTCCCCACCCTTCCAAATATGCTTAAAGAGGACAGCTTTCCCAATTAAGCTTAAATTTTACTTATATAGGTGCTTAACATAGCTGAGTTTTGTAAGTGGAGAATCTCACTGGTTTTTATTTTCAGGCTTGCTTCTAACTAACTACACTTGTTTTATTCTTATTTTTAGTCAGGAAGATGATTCTTCAAATGTCTACTAGTTAGTAAATTGCTTTTCTCTCTATTCAGAACTCGGTTATTCCCTTACCACAAGTGCCCCCTTTTCTGGGGTAGTTTTTATTCTGCAATACCAGAAATTGACCTTGGGGTCTTGTGCATGCTGGACAAGCCCCTTATCATTGCTATATGGCCTTCACATTTTTATTTATAAGGGACAGAGGGTTGTTGGGGGTATCTGTATAATGCTCATTCTAAGAAGATTTCTTTTTTTGTTTGTTTGTTTGTTTGTTTGTTTGTTTTTTCAAGATAGGGTTTCTCTGTAGCCCTGGCTGTCCTGGTACTCACTCTGTAGACCAGGCTAGCCTCGAACTCAGAAATCCGCCTGCCTCTGCCTCCCAAGTGCTGGGATTTTTCACAGGCAGAAATGGTGTCTGAGTGTGTCCACCTCGGGGTAATGCTTATGAGCAGCAGTATACATGACACAGCAGAGAGATAGAAAGAACCTGCCCCCCGATGAAATCTTTGTAAGCCTGAGTTAATTTCAGGGCTGCATCCACTTTGGATTATCTGCCCTCATGGTGCACACTATGTTGCATATTTGTTATTTGCAGCTGTGGGTCTCAGAGGTGACACAGAAAGGATCTACAATTATCTGAGAGCTGTAAAACATAACTATACACTCAACATCGTTTTCATGGATCGTACTGGATGTACTAGAGAGCAATAGCTTGTAGATGAAGAAAGTAGGGGTAGCTATTTTAGTTAATCCTACAGAAGGAACTATGGTAAGATGAAATGGGTTAACTGGTGAGAGTTCTCCAGCATGCTGGCTCAGGGAGAGCTTAACTCCAGAAATACTGAACCACAGAAATTTTACATGGCTAGGAGAAAATGAGAGAATATATCTATGACTGGCTAAACACCATGACCTATAGGTATATTATAACACCATGACCTATAGGTATATTATAGCACTAAGAATATATTTAAAGTGAAAGAACACTTCACTTACAGAATCAAACTTTTAAACTCTTAATCTGGTATATCCTCAGCAAGTTCAGTGAAGGTTAGTGGGTGAAGACACTGACTTTTGTAGAATATGACACAGGCACATGACTGTGCTGAGGGAAAGGGTGGGAGGTACATTCTGAAAGGTTAGATAACGTAAGAAGCTTGTTGGTGTCAGAAATAGGGATTCAGGCCTAGCATCTTCAAACATACAGTTCAGACTATATTGTACACATTTCTTAATAGGACGCTTATAATTAGTGGAGAATATCCTAGCTGAAATACAAATTGGCTCTAGCCTATCTTCTGTGACAGCAGTGTACAGACATGCTTAGCCTGTCTTTTCTATGACAGTGGCGTGCAGACATGCTGACCCCATCCGTACCTTTCATCTTCTTCACCTCCAAAGAAATTGTATTAATGTTCTTAATCATGGCTTCCACTTTTTGCTTGTGGTCATTATGATTAATCTTAAACATCTGATTATAAAAGAGAAACAGAAGCAATATATAAGATCAGAGCTATTTACATTGGGGGTTGGTGAGGTGGTTCAGCAGTCAAGAGGACTTACAGCTCCTTCAACCTAAAATCTGTTCCCAGCACTCACACTGGACAATGGTTCCCCAGGACTGCCTACAACTCCAGCTCCAGGAGTCCAATGTCCTTTTCCAGCCTCTTCAGGCACCCATGCAACACATGGCACAAACACACATGTATATATTTTTTAAAAAATTAAAATTTAGGTAGTTTATAAAAGAAAAAAATTGTTATCTCATAACTAAAGTCATTGTCTTTTCTTATACCCAGAAAAGCATCAACCTGTTTTGGCTTTCCAGATGAGAACCATTGCAAGTGGAATTCTTAGGGTGAGGATTCTTCTCACATCCAAGACACATCCACAAGATGGGGTCCTTACAATAGAAACAAGGTCCCCTTTTCAGAAATCCTCAACATTTACAAAACTACCTTACAATTTTCAATTGTGTGGGAGCTTTCCTAATTTTATGTTGATTCCATGTCTCTTACTCTTGAATGACAGTACCCACTTGTAATTTCTTTAAGCACACACTAAAATCTAAAATGTTATGTTGTGTTTATAATTCATTGTTGAGAAAGGATTAAGTAAGCACTTGGTTATCTGAAGTACACCACATTGTACAGTAAATATATCTAACCAAAACTGTCTCCAGAGGGATGGCTGACTAGATATTAACTAGCTTTTTAGTCAAACTACTCAAAATGACTTGAAAAGTAAACCGAAATTGGCCCAGCCTGTTCCTGCCAGGTAAAAGCTGGGTAGTTACAGGTGAGGATTATTTGTGCTGGGTAATGAAATCAAGTGAATCACCAAGTTAGCCCTTGTTTTTGTATTTTCCTGAATTCCAGTCATGTGTCCTATTTTCCCTTCATGGCAGCTGTAAAAATTCTTTTCTTCTCCAGACATTAAGGGGTGAGACACACCTTGCATAACCTCTAAGATCCTGAATATTAAAACAAGAGAGTATAGAACAATCTCACGTGTACATGCCAAATCCAAGATTTGGATTTGAGGTGGGGGAAAAGAAATATAGTTTTAAATAATAAGTATAAAACCTAATTATTAATAATAAAACACACAAACGGCACTAAATGAATCAGAATGTCCTGAGCTCCACCCAGTGGGTAGCGGAGAGAGCATCAGAAGACTTAAGATGCTCGAATCCCACAGGGCTGGCCACAGCTCAGCCTTATAGTTATAAAAATGGCTACTAACTGGGCACAGAAGATCCACACCCAGAGGACTAGGCCACGTCAGAAGTCAGCATGCTATACAGGGAGGGCATGACATCACTGATGCACTTGCCCACAGAGCCCCGCCAGGGCCCTCAACCTCAAGAGACGTTTCGAGAGCAGATTCTGAGGACCTCTACTCTCTAGGGGTCCCCGAGTTCCCAGCGCACAACACTCGCCCAGCGGCCGAGGCCAGGCCTAAGGCAGTCTGGAAATTCCCAGCGCACAACACTCGCCCAGCGGCCGAGGCCAGGCCTAAGGCAGTCTGGAAATTCCCACCGCCTGGAAGTTTCTGGAAGTTTACACAGACCTTGTTCACCTTCTGGGTGCCCCTTCCCCACCCACTCCACAGCCCGGAAGTTAGCTTGGTTACTGAACGGCTTCAAGTAAGCCTCACCTTTCCAAATGCTCACCACAAATAAAAGCCTGGTGAGGCCAAACCTTCAACAGTCAGTCTGTGGAGAGAGGGCGGGAAATCCAGGCTATGCTTCCTGATTGGCTAGTGTCTCTGCCTATCTGATTGGCCAGCGTCTATGCCTACAGCATTCTGATTGGATTATTCCTACACCCGTGGCATTCTGGGAATTGTAGTATTAAATAAGAAACTCAACGGAAAATTGTGGATTCTAGGCTGCAAATGACTCCTCCTGAGAGTACCAACAAGGCTTTGACATTTTTGCTTCCTAGGTGCCAGCTTTATAACCTTTACGTGTTATTTTCTTTCCACAGTGCAGTGCTGGAGCTAAGGGCAGATTCTAGACTGACTGTTTTGGTTTGAAGCCTACACTAAACAAACTCTAAGACCAAATTCCTACCCCCATCTTATGGAGCTATAAAAATATCTTGGAATAATATTTTGAGGGCTAAGTGAGATAATTAATCGGAGGGGTTTGGCTGGTAATAACTGTCCTGTAACTGTTTGCTGGTATCAGGCTTATAAATTTTTCAGATGAGTAGGATACCGATGAGACGACGGATACAGTGATTTCTTGCCAAGTGAAGAAGCTGGGATTCAAGCGATGTGTGCTTGATTCCAAGAGGAATTCCTGCCACTACACACTTAGAAACCGCCCCAGGTATTTGACATGGTGCTTTGAGTTATTATCCAAAACGTGCCGAGATCATAGGTCTCCAGCATCAGGTACAAAAGGACATTCTGATTTCCCCAGGCCTCTCCTACAGTTCAGGTGAGCCTTATTGAACCAGTGCCTCCCTGGCGGCAACCCACAGCACAGCCTGTTGGTCATTTTACGTTTTGTTTATCTCCAGTTTAACAATGTCGGGTTTGTCTGATGCTGAGTTAAATAGATGAGGAAGCCATAGGAGAAGTGAGCATCAGCCCTGATGATAGCTAGCTGTGTGGCTCTACAAGAGTATCTTTTTTTTTTTTTTAGCCTTCATTTCCTCATTGGCTTTCCTTGGGAGAGGCAAGGGCTAAGTTTCAATCACTGCTAACATATAACAGCTTATTGAAGCCTGCATTATTACGGTACCTAATATGTTAGTATTACTATCACATCTTAGACGTCACTCCTTTTAAATTTACTTTAAAAGAACACACCACCAGTATAAGTGGAGTAGAATGTGACCAGAAGGTAACAGGAGGACCCACAGGCAATGAACACAGGGTGATATTTTATGCTATGTGAGCTTGCTGCTTGCTTGATGCTGTGTCGGAGTCTGGTCTTTGTTTAAATGAATTCTTATTGGTCAGGAAAGTGTCACGGGCCATTTAGAACAAGCTGAGACTTCCATCTGAATAGAATCAGAAAGACGGAAAGAATTGCAAGAGGAGTAACTCACCGCGAGTATATGTGTTTTGATGCCTATGGGCCCCATATAAGTGTCCTTCATATCACTAGTGGGGTTTGTCAATGCGTTTGGGAGACCCAGGATTAGACGTTCCCTGGCACGCCTTCCTTTTCTAAGTGTGCTAGTTATACAATTGTCAAATTTCTGGACTCAGCCCTCCCTGGAGCTGTGGCTTCATAGTTTCCTGCATCCATTTCCCTTTGCTTAATATTTTTAAGGTAAAAACTTGATGTCTTATTTCCATTAGGTGCCAGGACTTATGAGAATATGAGTGGGCACTAAACAATGACAAAGGATGTTCTCTGAGCTCACGTTGTATCATCTGTTATGTTAGGAGCTTTCCTCTTCTGACAGCTCTGAAGTAGCTATTATCCCAGTTACATAGTGTAGTGGCTATCCCTGGTTGTCAACTTGACTATATTTGGAATGAACTACAATTCAGAATTGGAAGGCTCACCAGTGACCCTAACCTGGAGGCTTGGAGATAGAAGTTTCTGATCTGGATCTTGGTATGGAGATCTTGATAGCA
Organism: Mus minutoides; assembly: GCA_902729485.2. Lineage (NCBI taxonomy): Eukaryota > Metazoa > Chordata > Mammalia > Rodentia > Muridae > Mus > Mus minutoides. Next base: position 374,648 of record LR749835.1, on the reverse strand, counting down.
TAGTGGCTATGGATTCCAGAAGATTAAGACAGAGAGCTCTCCAAGTTCAAGGTCATCTGAGATTAAAGGTGTGTGCCATCACACACCTTCTCCTGCTCGCCATGTGGGACTGAGTAACTGCTAGATCCTTGGACTTCCATTCACAGCTACTACTGAACCATTGTTGGGAATCGCACTGCAGACTGTAAGTCATCAATAAATTCCTTTACTCTGTAAGTTCTGTAACTCTAGAGAATCCACAACTAATTCACATAGAAAAAGCAGCTTACTCTCATAGAGCTTAATTCCTGCCCTGCTCCAGGGTCTACATCCAGGAAATGGCAGAACCACAGAGTTCATGCATCTGTTATTCGATCCTTCTCTTTGATACTGCATCATTCTGGGTGTCTTCAAGGCCAGGATACCAGTCACTAAGCTGAATTGTTGTTGTTGTTGTTGTTGTTTTTTAAATTAGCCAAAATACCCAACAAAGGGGAGATAGAACCTGTAGAGACCATCTCCAGTATACAGGCATGGCCCCCAGTTTAGGGATGGGGCTACCCACCCATCTCAAAAATTTTAACCCAGAATTGTTCCTATCTAAAGGAAATGCAGAGACAAAAAAAAAAAAAAAAAAAAAAAAAAAAAAAAAAAAAAAAAAAAAAAAAAAAAAAAAAAAAAAAAAAAAAAAAAAAAAAAAAAAAAGGAACAGACACTGAAGGAAAGGCCATCCAGAGACCATCCCACATAAGAATCGATCCCACCTGCCGACACCAAACCCTGATACTATTGCTAATGCCAAAAAATACTTGCTGGCAGTAGCCTGGTATAGTCCCTTGAGAGACTCTGCCAGCACCTGACCAACACAGATGCTGATTCTCACAGCCAACCATCAGACTGAACCCAGAGATCCCCAATGGAAGAGTTATGGGAAGGACTGAAGGAGCTGAAGGGGACTGCAACTTTATAGGAAGAACAACAATATCAACTAACCTGACCCCCCAGAACTCCCAGGGACTAAACCACCAACCAAAGAGTACACATGGAGGGACCCATGGCTCCAGCTACATATGTAGCAGAGGAAGGCCTTATCTGGCATCAATGGGAGGGTAGGCCCTTGGTCCTGTGGAGGTTTGATACCCAGTGTAGGGAGATGCTAGAGCAGTGAGATGGGAGTGGGTGGGTCGGGGAGCACCCTCAGAGAGGAAAAGGGAAGAGGGAGAGGGGGGATGGGATAGGGAGTTTGTGGAGGGGAAACTGGGAAGGGGGAACAACATTTGAAATGTAAATAAATAAAATAACCAATAAAAAAATTATCAGCAGAAAAAAAAACTATTCCGCTCAGACTCTTGTATTAGCATGCATAAAATGTCATAATGTGACTATATATGGAGAGTAAAGATGTGATTGTGCCTTAAAGCAGAAGTGTTAAGATTTGACCCCAAGCATATCTGAAAAACTACCTTATATGGAGAGGGACCCTAACATGTAAAAAGAGCCAGGGATGTTCATACACACAGTAACAATTGTGGGAAGCCAAAGCAGGGGAGGCCATCTACAAGCCAAGAAGCCTCAGAAGGAACCAGAGCTTTGCACCCCTCGACCTTGACCTTCCTGCCTATAGAACTATGAGAGGCTGTTTCTGTTGCTCAAGATGCTCTGTGAGTGGTGTCTTGTTAGGATTGCCTAGCACACTGATAGACCATCTCTGGATAGTAAATGAGCCCACCTGGCTCCCAGGACGTTTAGTTTTAACTAGACTTAAATACACAAATAATAATAGTAGATACAGACACATAAATGTGCGGTGGCCAGCACAGAGTGAGTGGCATTCATTTTCTGAGCTAAAGACAATCAACAATAGAATAGAATGTGTTGGCATCAGTGCCTTGCAAGAGCCAGGTGAATTTCACATCATACCAGCAGGAAGAGTATAGTTTCAGAATAGAACTAACTTATGAGCAAAGCTTACCACCTGAGCACGTCCTCTTTCCCCTCCTCTCCTTTATTCTGAAGTGGAAACTTCACCTCAGTCCCGTCCCGTGTGGCTCGCATGCTGGAAATTCCCTATAGATAACAGCAGGAAAGAGGGGGTTGTTTAAGAAGAACTATTGTTTATGTAGGTGTGCAGAGATAGCATTATAATTGGAGAATTCGGAAAATCAAGTGGCGACAAGGGCTGGAACTTGGTAGGGTGTGGGGCTCTGACACTTGGCATCTATTTCAGAATTTGTCTGGTGTTTTCAGTAATGGCTATGGCCTTGCTTCCAATGCTAGAACTCATCTTAGTGGATAACTTTTGGTAGCCTCCAAAAAACTGCCTACCTCCAAACCATCTCTGAGTGCCTCTTATAGATAGATCGATTTGTCATTTGCAACAGGACATCATTTGTTATTCTCAAAGAATCAGCTTCATATCAGTGAAGAATTCTGAAAGGTCAACTGTGGCAAGCTGCTGCCTTAGGGGACAATGACAACTTACTTCAGTGTGTTCCCTCCTTGAGTGGCTAGCGTAATACATTCTGTCGTTGTAGTATTTTTTCCTAAGAAAATAAAACCTAAAAAGCAGGACCCGCTACTTACAGCTTGGGACTCTTATAGTTGAGACCTGAAGAAAAGAAATCTGTTTTCCTTATTAACTTTGTAATGGCAATTTACCAGAACCCAACCCAGGTTGTGGTTGTTGAGTCTAATGTTAATCAAATAAAGGAGATTAAAAAACTGGTAAATTCCCCATAAAGAGGGAAGTTGTTTGCAGAACAAGGTGATTAAGCCTTTTATGGAGCTGAGTGTGGATGTCTCAGCTAGTTTTATTGCAAAATCTTGACATAAAGCCTTAGTTTCCAGGAAAACAAACTGAGTAAATTATCTGACTTTTGCTGGATCTCAGGACTCCTGTCTCTCTCCTCTGCCTGTTTATTATCAATTAAAGGTGCTAGTCAGTGCATCTAAGGACGGATGCTCTCGGGATTCTCAACTCCCTTCTGAACATGACGATGTACTGTCCCTATGAACATGAGTTTGGGAAGTAGCAGCCTTGAATGCACACTAGCATTGTTATCTGAAAGGCATCACCAGACACTGACCAAGAAAATTTCCTCTGTCCAGATGACCAGGGATTTCCCATGGCCAATTACACAGATGACACAAGAAGCAATTGGGTGATCTTAGCTGCTGTGATAGAAAGTGAACGTTAGTCTTTGTCCACTGCTGGTGTCAGGCAGACACGTGTTCTTTCTCCCAGGGAAACACCTTCCCTGGGAGAAATGCAAAATGATGTCAGTAATGCAAATCTACATTGTTTCTCACTTAACTCTGAGCAGGCAACTACAGTTGTGCCCTAACTTCTCTGTGCCTCTGAGACAGGCAGCTACTCAGAGAAGACTGCCAGGTAAAAGATAGGAGATTCAGCTAAATTGAAATTTTATAGAAACAATAAGAAACTTCTAATGTCTTACATGACACACTTAGACTGAAATTTTACAATTTGTCCAAGATTCAAACTTAACTAGGACTCCTGCATTTCTGTTTGTGAAATCTGGCGCATCTCTGACTCAAAACACTTCAACTGTGAACACAGCAGTGTGGAGCCTTCTAGTCAGTGGGTACAGAAGCCAAGAGAAAGATGAAGCCTTCCCACATGGTATTCAAAATATTAATGTGGATACACTTACTGTGACAGAATTAAGTTCTCCTCTTCCTTCAGTGTCCCTGTGAGGCAAGCAAGGGGCTAGCTATCAGAGGAAGCTGACGCTACCCAACAAGGCTCTGTGTTGACCAGTTGTCTGCAGTGCTTCTATGCTTGAACATTCTTGGTGCTTGGCTTCTTAGCTATCCCTTTATCTAGCGAGGCTTTTCCATAACAGAAGTTGTGTTTATTTCCAGAAATCCACCAATCAGAGGATAGCTGTCTCTGTCCCAAAATAAAATATGTTTCTAATTCTATTATGTCAGCCATCCATCCCATAACAACACTTGCTTTGTTTATTAAAGACATAGATCCTGATCTAATGTCGCCTCTCCCGCTGCCTGGCATCTGCATCAGCTGTCCGTGGAGTGAGGAATGACCATCTTTATGAAGAGATTTATTAGGAAAATGAAGTCAATTTCCCTAAGAATATAAGCATGCCCATTTTTGTTATGAAAAAAAGTATATATATATATATATAAAAGCAGATTTGGGAGAATATCCAAGAGCATACATTTTGGCAAGGATTGCTAACACTTATCATTAAAGATGTAAGGCCGACTTCGTGTATTTATTTGGTTGTGGTTTAACCCCTAGAGCCTTCTCTTTATATTAAATTCTTCTGATCATGGTTAAATTAAATTCTTCTCAATATGGTAAATCACCCACCTTCAAGTAGAGATCCTCAAACCTCACATTTTAGCACAGTTACTCAACAGGTGTGTAAAAAAGTAGATTCAGGGACTCACCTTGATGAATGACTTGGCAAACCTAAGGAGGGGGTCCTCTGAATCTCCATGTCCAATCCCCCCATCTCTATTGTGACCTAAATGGTCTGTGTGCCTAGCATACCTGAAGGAATGCTGGCTTACAGCTAGCTCTACTGGTTAATCCCTGCAAGGCTCAAATGCATAACCACAATGTAACTTACTACATTCGGGAACATTTTTTTTTCTTTAGATATTTATATAATTCCAGATCTCAGTAAGATCCCCTTCAGTAGAGAGGAAAGTGTTTGGGTGGAACACCCACCTCAGTTTGGGTGGAGACAGACACACGATGTCGGCCCTGATCACTGAGGTGGGAAGAAGAAATGAGAGCACACTTTCCAGATCTTTCCAATTTAGCTCACTCGTTCTGTTTCTGGGGCTTTTTATTGCTTTTCTCTAGTTTTTATTACTACTATAATGGAAAGTCTAGAGCGCTTGTGTACACAAAACTTTCCCTACTTCTATCTCTGCTGTTATGCAGTGTAGAACTTTCCTACCCATGGCTCTTGCAGGATGTCCTTGCTGGCATGTCACAGCTACTCCTGCCTCCTGGGATACCCTTCCACAGGACAAGGGATAAGCTGTTGGAGTGTAAATGAGATCTTGTCCTTTCCCTTTTTGAGCCCTGCAGTGGTGAGCAAACCCTCATCCTGAGCCTTTATTCCCTTTCTCTTTGAATCCTGGTACATGCTGCCAACAGTTGTGAGACAGTTGTTTCCTTCTGAGCCTCACAGATGGACTCCTGTTGTGCTTTAGGGAGCATGCCAGACATCTCACATCACTGCATTCTCCACTGCAGCCCCTTCTTTGCTTTCCATGCAATATTTACTAGTGTTTGGGGAATGCTTCCATCTCTGTATCTGTGTGTTTGTTATTGGCTTTTGAGCTTGTCTCTTCTATTAAGGGAGATCACTGTCCCTCTAGACACAGTTGGTGGTGTTCAATGTCTTGATTTAACAACTGCATGAGCAGGCTAGCCCTGGCCAAAGCAGAACCCTAAAAGGTCAGAAGAGTTAAAACAAGTGTTGCCCCTGGTCCTCTGCAGGACGCTAAGCCAGGCTTTGGCAGTAGAAGCTACACACTGGTATCTTCTGAGATCTCTAAGGAAAGGGGTGGCTGGGCAGAAGGAGTGGATTAAAGCCATCCACACACAACAACCCCAAACTAAGGGCAGAGCTATAATCCTGTCAAAGTGCTGATTGAGCGATAGAAAGCAGACTCAGAGCTGTTCTAATAGCTACACCAGACCCAGAAGCTTCAAGACAACTGTGTGTAGGAGGGACCTTGGGACCCTCTCAGCGGTGGCTCATGATCTGAATAAAAACCAGATGACTTAGGATCTGTCGAAAATGAAGGATGTTTTAATACTTTGTGTGTAAAAACACTGGTATTTTGCTTCTGTTTTATTAAACAGATTTTATTATTTTTCAGAATCTTGTCAGGGTAATCATTTTATGGGTAGATGAAATATTTAGCCCTGCACTGCAGGACTTCTTTCTCAGCAATTACCTTGTGGCACTTCCACTGTAATTAGGTTTTCGCCTAGGAATTTTCCCTGGGTCTGGGTAATAAATGAAATATGACCAGAATTTAAATTTGTCAATTACAAGCATGCACCATGGGTAAACACACAACAGAGCCATGAATTCCAAAGTACAGGCTGTTGCTGGGGGGATGGATGCTCTGAAAATTAAACTGGAAATAAAACTACTGACTGGCAAGCAAAAAGCAGTCCCCAAAGGAAGCTGATCTCCCAACACTCCTGAGCGGTCCTTCCAAACTGTGAGCTCTTGATTACAAATTCTTCTAGCTTGAAAATGACAATTCTAGGAGCAAGCAGTGGATTTACATCAAAATAATCTGGATGGGCTGTGGTTGCCTCTCTGTGAACATGTTTATTGAAGCCAGCCCAGGCAGTGTGGGGACGTGGTAGGCTACAATGACATAGTATCCCGCAGCCTGACCAGTGGGTGGCACAATCCCTGAGCTGTCCTGGGAGATTTGGGGATAGGACCTAAGATCTCTCCACAGCTTCCCTGACTTGATTTCAACTATTGGTTCCTGTGGGGCCCTCTGCCGACCATCTCTTGTACAGGGGGATGTCTTAGGATTGATACTGTTAGACTAATAAATTATATTTCAGTTAAATACACACACACACTCTCTCTCACACACATACACACTCACACACACAGACACATGCAGACACACACATACTGACACACATATACATACACACTCACTCATATACTCTCTCACACCTACACAGACACATACTCTCACACAGAGACACACAGACACATATACACACACATACACACACACTCACACACAGAGACATACACACATACTGACACACACAGACACACACATATACACACACACTCTCACACACACTCTCACATACACAGACACACACACACATACTGACACACACAGACACATACACACACAGTCACTCTCTCTCTCTCTCTCTCTCACACACACACACACACACACACACACACACACACACACACCAAAACACCATCATTTATTCATACAACCAGTCTTCCCTGTCTTCATTGTCAAAAATTATGTTATACTCTATGCACCTAGCATTGAGTCCAAATGGACAGGTCTTTAGCTATCTGGGAGGCCATGATGTGGAGGAGACAGGCTGGAGTTCCCAGACCATGCTAACACAGTCCTGTGATGCTAACTAAGGACGAAGGACAGGATAGGTAGTCCATCATTAGAAGGGTTTACTGTTGTGTAAACTTTATGGTGTGCAGTTACTTATACAAACAAAGATGATGATACATCACATTAGGCCATGTGATCTTATGGGACCATGGTCCTAGTAAGTTATCTTTTGCTGACTGAAGCACCCATATGAAGCACATGATAACACATATGAAGTGACCATTTAAATAGACATCATCTGTGGTGTGGAAGAAGACATATCTTCAGAGATGTGATATAGACATGGTGGCTTCTTGAAGTGGCTTCTTTGAGGGACACCCGACCTGGTGTGAGAAAAAAAGAACTCTTCAGGCAGAGGGAGCATTGTGGTAAAAAACACTGCATCAAGGGGCAGCCTACAGACTGGAGAGACAGACCATGTCAGCAGGCTATAGAGCAGAAGTATAGGGCAAAAGGAGGCAGGACCATTAGGAATTATCTATCTATCTATCTATCTATCTATCTATCTATCTATCTATCTATCTATCTATATCTATCTATCCTCTTCTCTTCTCTTCTCTTCTCTTCTCTTCTCTTCTCTTCTCTTCTCTTCTCTTCTCTTCTCTTCCCCCCCTCTCTTCTCTCTCTCTCTCTCTCTCTCTCTCTCTCTCTCTCTCTCCCTCGTGACAGAAATCACTAAGGGGTCTTATGTATGAGTAGCATGGTAATCATGGTAGTTAATATGATCAAATCTGTGGTTTGAAAAGGCAACCTGGCTTTCTAATAGAGAATATGACGAGGATGTTGAGGACAAAGAGTACAGTTAGGAGGGTATCTTGTGGAGTTTAAGCAAAACACTGACAGTGGTCTGCTTGAACTGGTGTCAGAGGCGATGGAAACAACATGGAACACAAGACATAGGCGGTAGAATACGAATGAGCCTGGTGACAGGAGATGGTGATCAGAAACTGGAGCTCTTAGGCATGACCTGCAATTTCTCATATTCCATTAGAAGAGCCTCAGAAAGGATTTGTACCCACTTTACACCTGAGGACAATGAGGCTTAGAGAAACCTAGGGCTGGGCTCAGGCTCGCTCACCAGGCAGAAGCTACATTATGTGCCTTTACCTCGTTTCTGAGATTGCCAAGAAATTTCCCTGAGACCTCACTTCCCCTACATCCTCTCAGCCTGTCACTGGCATTATTAACACTCACTGCATTAATCTGCCATTCTTTCTCTCATACTAGGCTGAGCTGGTTGTGGCTGAAGTCAGGTCTTACTTTCCATTTTGCCCAGAGACTCAACCCCTTTATCCTTATGGGGAGGTATATTGCAAGACTCACTGGGGATGCTTGAACCTTAGATAATATCAAACTCTTTATATACTCCAAGTTTTCTTTTATGCACTCCATGTCCTGTGTGGCTTGGGTCCCAGAACCCTGGCCAGGGGTTGGCGAGGGAATGAAGAAAGGACAGACAGACACATAGACACATGTTTATTAGGTCAGTATGGGAAAGGGGAATTAGCATGACCAGTCCCATGTCATGGGACACCCACCTCTGCTTTACTTCCTCAGGGCTTCTTCTGCTCCCTAAATATGTGTATGCCTATGAAAGAGTTGACTCTATACATTAGGCACAGCGAGAGACTAATCAACTCAATCGCAAAATAAGACAATAACAATATGTTCGCACTGGTTTGCTTTCTGTTGCTTTGATAAAACACTCTGATCAAAGCAACTTGGGAACAATAGAGCTCATTTGACTTGTACTTGCCCACTGTGGTCCATACCTGAGAGAAGTCAGGGAAGGAAGGCAAGTAGAAACCCACTGGCAGACACTGAAGCAGAGATCATGAAGGGGTTTACTGTCTAGCTTCTCTCCATGTGTCCTGATTAGGGTTTTCATTGCTGTGAAGAGATACCATGACCAAGGCAACTCTTAAAAGGACAACATTTAATTGGGGTTGGCTCACAGGTTCTGAGGTTTAGTCCATTAGCATCATGGCAGGAAGCATAGCAGTGCCCAGGCAGGCATGGCCCTGGAGGAGCTCACAGTTCTACATCTTGTTCTGAAGGCAAACAGGAGAAGACTGGCATCCGCAGGCAGCCAAGGGAAGCTCTCTGTGATGGTTTGTATAGTATATTCTTAGCCCAGGGAGTGGCACTGTTGGGAGTTGTGACCTTGTTGGAGTAGGTGTGGCCTTGTGAGTGTGGGGTTTAATACCCTTGTCCTAGCAGCCTTCCAATGAAGATGTAGAACTCTCAGCTTTGGTCATGGTATCTGTTCACAGAAGTAAAACCCTAAGACACGCTCTAAACCCATGCCCACAGTGACACACCCACTCCAACAAAGACACACTTCCTGATAGTGCCACTCCCTGGGCCAAGCATAGTTAAACTACCACACCATGACTTGGTTATCTTGCTTTTTTATCCAACTAAGGACTGGTGGATGCATCAACCACATTGGTCTGAGCCCACTAGTATTAATGAAAGGAATTGGGCCAATTTTCAGTTGAGGCTTTCTATTTAGCTAATTCTAATTTGTGGTAAGCTAACATTAAAACCAGCCATCACAATGGTTAAATGAAAGTTATTTACTACTTACAAACTACTTTATTTCTGGAATTTTCTACTAAATGTTTTAATAATATACATTCTGTATACTTTTAAGGCAGTAGTAACATGTTTGATGACAAGTAACTGAAACCATGAAAAGAGAAATTGGTGGGAAGGAGGGACCCCTGAATTTAGTCTTGCACCTGACCCAGGCTGATGCATGTTCAGTGAGAAATCCTCCCCAGTTTCTACATAAGAAAAGCCAGTTTAGAGGGCAAGGTCTACTTAAAACATTTTCAGTGGCCCATTCCTTGCACCAAGGCCACATTGGGGGATCTGAAATGCAGTGCTCAGAAAGGATTGTTAAAAAGAACCCAGAAGTTTCTAACCCCTCAGCATAATGTGGTTCTTTCTGGGTATAAGTCCAGCGACATGCTGTGCATTCAAATGCTCATTACCATCTTGAAGGCTTTGGCTTCTGCCTGTACAAAATGAGGGTTCTTCAAGAATGTTGGGCTGAGTGCCTGACAAATACAGAAGTGGATGCTCACAGCCATCCACTGGATTGAGTACAGGGTCGCCAATGGAAGAGCTAGAAAAAGGACCCAAGGAGCTGAAGGGGTTTGCAGCCCCATAGGAGGAACAACAATATGAGCCAACTAGTATCTCCAGCGCTCCCTGGGACTATACCACCAACCAAAGAAAACACATGGAGAGACTCATGGCACTAGCTGCATATGTAGCAGAGGATGGCCTAGTCGGTGGTCATCAATGGGAGGAGAGGCCCTAGGTCCTGTGAAGGTTCTATGCCCCAGTGTAGGGGAATGCCAGGGCCAGGAAGCAGGAGTGGGTGGATTGGTGAGCGGGGGGAGGGGGAAGGGATAGGGGGTTTTTGGAGGGAAAACTAGGAAAGAGGATAACATTTGAAATGTGGATAAAGAAAAGATCTAATAAAAAAAGGCTGTTGGGCTGTTGTGAGGATCACAGTTGGCTTTCTCTGTAACATATGTTAATGTCTTTTAATTCTTTTGTTTTAAGGATAAGAAATTGCATGATTAGCCAAGAAAAGGGTCAGACTGAGAATCTCTCTTCTATTGGCCCTGAAGTTTCTGTCACTCACAGACTTCTTTCCCCATGGTTTATTCTGGAATGAAGAAAGAGGAAGCTGGCTCTCTGGAGGTCCCCAACAAGTTGACAGATGTCCCCTAAGGCAGCTTTCAACAGAGAACTATTCTTTATTATAATTATTATTCTTTGTGATTTACAGTGTGTCTCTAAGCCTCTGGGCACAATCATGGAGCAGGGCTGGAATTAATAAATCTGGTCTGTTTCCTTCTTAATTCATGGCACTGACAAAATTAAAAAATGAAGTCGGATGGGAAGACTTAGCAGACGAAGTGTCCCAAGCTGGGTTCCTAGGCAGGCACGGGGATGTGTGTTGGACGGAGCATGGCTAGGCCAGAGCTGCAGCTACAGCAAAATAAATGGTCTAATAGATCAAGGAAGGTTGAGGACTCCCCAGAAAGCCACAAACCTTCTTAGTCCAAATCTATTTTATTTAAGGATTCTAGAGCTCTGCAATCATGTACAAAGTGTTAAAACAGTAGGCTGCACTGCCGATTGCTATAAGCCAGAGCAAGGTCTGAAGCTCACATATCTGGCTATGTCTTAAACTATATTCACACCTGCTACATCCACACACCCAAGCCTGAACCAAAGCCTGTGGCTTTAACCTTTATTGTATATTGGTTGTGAATATAGTATATTATAGTTGCTTAAATGTTTATCATGATACTATGAATTCATCCAAGTGAATGAATACCCAGTATTTTAAAAAGGAGCTTAATAAAGAAGTACACATGGAAGTTTTTCTGTCTTAGAGTACTTTCCCTTTGGATTTCCCTCCTCCCTTATTTCCCAGTCATATAATATTTACTGCCGAAACAGCATATCAGAAAAAAATGTTGTTTCCCAAACCACCAAATTCTTTGTTAGGATCCGAAACATGCCTTATAGGCCCAAGTGCTAACAAGCTTTGCTGTCAGCAGTATTGGTAGGGCATAGAACCTTAGGGGGTGGTGCATAGCCAAGGACATTTAGATCATTGCTGGGTGGTGTGCCCCTAAAAGGGATCTTCAGATCCTGGTCCTTCCCAGATGTCATGAAGTGAGCAGTTTCTTCTATCTCACCCACAGTTACAAATGGTCTTGCTACCGGCCTGGAACACTACGACTGAAGGACTGTGTGCTGAACTTTTGGAAACTGTGAACTCAATAAGCATCTCTTTCTTTTAAGTCACTCACTTGATTGAGAGGCTTTGCCATCATGATAGGATGCAGTAGCAGCTGCAGAAATACACACGTTCAGGCACTGTGCGGCCTCTTCAATCTCATTTCCCCCAAAAGTCACATGAGTCATGTGGAACCTTCACCTCACACCTACACAGATTTTTTTTTCTGTTATGCTTTGCCCAGTCTTTGGTCTTGGGAGATGGCTCCATGCACTTCTGAGTTAAGAAACAACAAATGGGAATGGTCCTCACAGGGGAAACACAGCAGGATCCGAACTCACTCCTCAGTGAGAGGTCAGCTCTCATGTCACTGACTGACCTTTGGGGTGTTCCCATCAGATATTGATAGCTATGTTTTGTGAAGCCCCCAAAGACATTTCTCCACCAATGCTAGGCCAAATCCTGCCCTGGGCCAGAGATACCTTCTCTATATTGCTAGACTTGTGCACTCTGTTCAGTGTATTATTTTTAAGGTTAATTTTTTTTTTTACTAAAATAACTGAAACCTTTCACCATAAATAAGTGACATTTGTGGAGATGGGCCTGCTTAGCTTATTTTAAACATTATACAGGGCATCCGTGTATCAAAATCTCACATGGCACTGCATTAATATGCACAGTTATGTGCTAGCTAAGAATTAATAAAAAATAAATCTTAAATATACTCAATTCACAATTATATTTAATGATAGGGAAATGAAATATAAAAGATGTATGAATAAAATATCATGATATTCAGAAATGAAATAGAAATATTACTTTAAATAAAAAGAAAAGTAGGGGGAAAAGTCTCTAACCACCACTTGTGCCCTCAAAGAAATCAAAGCTCACCTTTAATCTCTTAGGAAACTACTGCCTGTACTGTAATACACAGCCTCTCCCCACCCACTTACAGTACAGCTTTTGAGAAGGGATTGGTCCTTCAAATGTCCTTAATGTTTAAGAGGACAAGAAAAGTCCTGTTTTCCCTTCCAGAGAGACTGTAACCATAATCTCTATTATGTAAATTCTTTCAAAGAAGCAGTCTGTTCAAAGCTGTTGCTAAGTCATTTGTTGCTATAGCAATGCTTGGCCCTAGAGGCAGCATACTACGGGCAGGCCCCAGCCACCAAACACTGGCCACCATTATCTCCCTCACACCCTAGGGGAGAGCTCCCTTTGCCAAAGCTATTGATTTAAATTAGCAGCTCCCATCTCAGTCATCTGAGTTTCTTGTGCTCCCTATGCTGTCCTGACTGGGGCTTTAACAGCAGTTAGGGCAATATATTGAGGTCGTGTGAGGACTGGGCTCTGCAGTTCTTGGTGATTAGGATATCTGAGGTAAACAGATATTAGATTAGTGGCTTAGGGGTAGAATCCTGTCCAGATGAAAACAGTGGGAGTAGTACAGTCACTAAAATCCTAGGAACCACTGGTCTATAGGAGACAGATCTGAGACCATTCTAGGGTGTCCTCTGAATGTTATCTGCAGCTGCATATATGTATTCTAACTGTAGGTTGACACTTCACATATGTAATATATTTCATTGGATTCTGGCAAACCCCACAGCATTTTACATGAGAGAAACGGGTTTAGAGAGAGCAAGCAACCTGTCCAAAGTCCCTGGCAGGAAGTGACAGTGGTGGCTGGCTTCCAACATCTGCCTTCCGTCTCAGAGCTGACTAGAATAAGCATGCATGGTGTCTCTACTCTGCGCCGGGAGTTCCTGGGCTTTTTAATCGGAAGGCACTGACTGGGCTTGGTACACACCATTATTACCCCCACTAGTGGATGCCAAGCTGAGACTCACACATGTGCTGTACCCACTGCCAGGATACTGGTTGAACAAAGAGCTTGGGCTACCAGTCACCTGCCTCTGGAGCCTATGCTGCCTCTACACAGCACCACGTAGTACCTGGTACCCAGAAATCATAAAGCCCAGGGCTCTTATTTTGGCAAGTGAAGAAATAGACTAATGAATACCAAGCAGCTCCATCAAGTTCATTTTGGGAGGTCTAGAGTATCTCCTCCCAGCTTCCCAAGGACGATGGATCTTCTGTGTTTGTTACTTTTCTCATCTCTGTGACCAAATACTTGGCAGAAATCATTTAAATGAAAAAGGATCTGTTTGGCTCATACTGTCTGAGGGTCTGGTCTGTGAATGGTTGACCTGTGTCTTAGGGTTTCTATTGCTGTGATGAAACACAGTGACTCAAAGTGTTTTGAGAAGGAAAGGTTTTATTTGGTGTGTATGCCCATTGTTGTAGTCTATCACTGAGGGAAGTCAGGACAGGAACTCAAACAGGGCAGGAACCTGGAAGTAAGAGCTGATGCAGAAGCCATGGAGGGGTGCTGCTTACTGGCTTGCTTCCCATGGCTTGCTCAGCCTGCTTTCTTTCCTGTTTTTAACTGGATATTTTCTTTGTTTACATTTCAACCGTTATCTCCTTTCTCAGTTTCCCTCCCTCCTGGGAAACACCCTGTCACATACCTCATCCTCCTGCTTCTATGTGGGTGTTCCAACACCCACCCACCCACTTCCACCTCCCACCCTCGATTCCCCTATACTGGGGCATCTATTGAGCCTTCATAGGACCAAGGACCTCTCCTCCCATTGATGCATGACAAGGCCATCCACTGCTACATATGCAGCGGGAGCCATGTATACTCCTTTGTTGATGGCTTACTCCCTGGGAGTTCTGGGGAGTCTGGTTGGTTGATATTGTTGTTCTTCCTATGGGATTGCAAACTCCTTCAGTCCTTTCTCTAACTCCTCTATTGGGGACCCCGCACAGAGTTCAATGGTTGGCTGCAAACACCTGCTTCTGTACTTGTAAGTCTCTGGCAGGGCCTCTCAGGAGACAGCCATATCAGGCTTCTTTCAGCATATACTTCTTGGCATCCACAATAATGTCTGGGTTTGGTAACTGCATATGGGATGAATCCCCAAGTGGGACAGTCATTGGGTGGCCTTTCCTACAGTCTCTGCTCAACACTTTTTCTCTGTATATATGCTCTGGTCAGTATTTTGTTCTCCTTCTAAGGACTGAAGCACCCACCCTTTGGTCTTCCTTCTTGTTGAACATCATGTGGTCTGTGAATAATATGCTGGTTATTTGGAGCTTTTGGGCTAATATCCACTTATCACTGAGTGCATACTATGTGTGTTCTTTTATGATTGGGTTACCTCACTCAGGATGGTATTTTCTAGTTCTATCCATTTGCCTAAGAATTTCGCAAATTCATCATTTTTAATAGCTGAGTAGTACTCCATTGTGTAAATGTACCACATTTTCTGTATCCATTCCTCTGTTGTAGGACATCTGGGTTCTTTCCAGCTCCTGGCTATTATAAATAAGGCTGCTATGAACATAGTGGAGCATGTGTCCTTATTACCAGTTGGAGCATATTCTGGGTATATACCCAGGAGTAGTCTAGCTGGGTCCTCAGGTAGTACTATGTTCAGTTTTCTGAAGAACCACCAGACTGACTTCCAGAGTGGTTGTACCAGCTTGCAATCCCACCAGCAATGGAGGAGTGTTCCTCTTTCTCCACATCCACGCCAGTATCTGCTGTCACCTAAATTTTTTATCTTAGCCATTCTGACTGGTGTGAGGTGGAATCTCAGGGTTGTTTCGATTTGCATTTCCCTGATGATAAGGATGTTGAACATTTCTTTAGGTGCTTCTTGGCCACTTGATATTCCTCAGTTGAGAATTCTTTTTTTTTTTTTTTAAAGATTTTATTTATTATATGTAAGTACACTGCAGCTGTCTTCAGACACTCCAGAAGAGGGTGCCAGATCTCGTTACGGATGGTTGTGAGCCACCATGTGGATGCTGGGATTTGAACTTATCACCTTTGGAAGAGCAGTCGGGTGCTCTTACCCGCTGAGCCATCTCACCAGCCCCCAGTTGAGAATTCTTTCTTTAGCTCTGTACACCATTTTTTAATAGGGTTATTTGGTTCTCTGAGTCAACCTGCTTTCTTATAGAACCCAGGACCATCACTCCAGAGATGTCACCACTGACAATGCACTAGCCCCCCCCCATCAATCACTAATTACGAAAATGCCCCCAAAGCTTGTCTGCAGCCTGATCTTACGGAGGCATTTTCTCTCTTGAAGTTATCGCCTCTCAGATAATTCTAGCTTGTGTCAAGTTGGCATAAAAGCAGCCAGCACAGCCCATGTGTTTTGACAGATGTCATTGTGACCTGTGTGGGGTGGGGGGTGGAGGGTGGGGGAGATAGAGGTGGGTCACCAGCAAACAGGAATTAAAGTAGCACAGGAAGGAGCACAGGAAGGAGCACAGGGATAAGAACCCACAAGAGCTTCCTTATCGGTGACCCACTTCCTCCAGTGGGACCTTACTTCCTGAAGCTTCACACAGCCTCTCCAAATAGCTCCAACATCTGGGGAACAAACATTTAAAGCATGAGCCCATGGGTGACATTTTCTTTTCAAACCATAGCAGATGTCCTTGTTACAGATGTCCTCTTTACACTCAAGCCAATCTCTTGAGTACTGAAAAGTAACTGCACTTGAAGACTGTGTGTTTAATGTGGGAAGGCAGCGGAACACCGACCATTTCTACTGGTTAATGTAACCTCATCTTCCTAATCTAAAATCAGAGAGAGCCTTCCTATAAGTAAAGCATTCAGGGTCAGGTACAGGAAAAGTATGATATGCCTGACTATGATTAAATCCTTTGATGTGATTTAGAGTCACCATAGACACAAAGCTCTAAGATTTTGTTAACCAGGGTCGGAAGACCCACCTTAAATGTGGGCAGCACCATTTTATGGGCTGCAGTCTTGGATTGAATAAAAAGGAGAAAGGGACCTAAGTAGCAGCATGCATTCCTTACGAATTCTTTTACTCTGTTTTCTGACAGGGACTCAAACATGGCCAACTGCCCCGAGTCTTCTGCCATGATGCTCCGCCCCCATGGTTGTACCTGTGAACTGTGAGCCTTTCCATCCTTAAGCTGTTTTTGTCTGCCATTTTTTTTCATAGCAACAGAAGAACTAGCAGATCCACTGATAGCTTATTGTTTGTTACTCTCGCTCTTCCCGTCTGGGGAGGCAGATGGCTGCATCTTTTCTAAAGTTCTCTGCACCATCAGTCGGAGCTCGTCAATTACATCTTGTTTTCAGGTTCTATTTTCTTCCCCTTTACCTTGTAGGTTTTAGTTACAGATACACCTTCATAACTCTCCTTTATCCATATTTGCCCACACTATGGTGAGCTCTCACTGATAAATTACCCAGTTTGAATTACCCAGCCCACAGTTTTCTGTTGAGACCAATGGATCCCCTCTCCCACCTCCTCTCTGACTCATCCTTGCTTTTATGCCCCTACAAGAGTCACCTCAACCAGTAATTGCTCCATCCATTATGCATTTGTCTTCTTGCTTGAGGATGAGCTAGGAGAGTAATGGGGCTTCCCTTGACTTGATACCAAGCATCTGCCCTACAGTAAAGATGTCTGTTTTCACAGCCTGGCTGCAGCTGTAACACTGGATTGTTACAGAGTGAAATGTTGGTGCCTGGTTCAGGGTGGACACAAAAGCTGTATTTCAGCCCTTATCCTTTCTTGGGTCAGTCTTGCTCTCCACTCCCGCACACCCCCGCCTGCCACCCTCTGCCGCTCTCATGACCACACGAACCACAGCAATCCTTCGAGAATCACACTCTATCGTATGGGCATCTGTGTCTCCTTGTCTGTGGGTTAAATAGCCGTGGTGGCTGTGACTCACCCAGCCTCCAGTGGAGGGTCCTTTCCCAGCTGAGGACATAAGGAACCAGGAGAGCACATGCTTGCCTGACAAGCCCATCATAGTCTTCCCAGATGGTTTGTCAAAGGGGATTTGGGAGGTGCCTTGTCTATCATTTATTTTAGTGCCGGAAGGAGGACCAGGCATGCCAAACATGACCAGTGCTGGAGCCCCTGGACAGTTTCAAGGACACTTGTATTACCACTTTATTGGTTTAAGCATCAAGTCTATTGTTAGAGAGAGAGAGAGAGAGAGAGAGAGAGAGAGAGAGGAGGGGAGAAGGGAGGGAGAGAAAGAGAGAGAGAGAGAACCAGCTTGACAGAGAGGGGGAGAGGAGGGTGAGAGAGAGAGAGAGAGAGAGAGAGAGAGAGAGAGAGAGAGAGGAGGGGAGAAGGGAGGGAGATAAAGAGAGAGAGAGAACCAGCTTGACAGAGAGGGGGATAGGAGGGCGAGAGAGAGAGAGAGAGAGAGAGAGAAAGTGAGAGAGAGAGAGAGAGAGAGAGAGAGAGAGAGAGAGAGAGAGAGAACCAGCTTGAGAGTTCAGCTTCTGGATGCCAGTGATCTTCAGTGCCAATTCTGGCTTCTCCTGTTACTAGATCTAGAACTAATAACTCATTTAACTGTCTGAACATTAGTGTTTTCTTCTGCAAAACAGGAGCCCAAACCTCCTTCCTCTGGTTCTTGTGAAGATCAGGTCTGGAGTAAGATAATGTGGAGTGAGCAACTGAGCATACATTAAGTTTAGTGGGTGGTAACTTACCTTGATGTCACAACAGGGCCAGACTGTCCATCAGCCAGGTCTGCTGGGTAATTTATACAATACAGTTTCTCTCTCTCTCTCTCTCTCTCTCTCTCTCTCTCTCTCTCTCTCTCAAAGTAAACAATTACCTTTTTCTATTTTAATAGTTTGTTTATTTATGAGTGTGTGTATTGTGGGTACACATGTGTCTAGGTGTACGTGTGGATGTCAGAGGACAGCTTGTAGGAGCTGGTTCTTTTCTTTTGCCTCATGGGCCCCTGGGATTGAATGCAGGTCACTTGCTTGGTGGCAAGTGCATTTACCCACGGAAATATCTGACGGCCTGTGCAATTCTTTGACCACTTAGTTGCACCTCTTTTTGTTTGTTTATTTTCGGGTTTGGTACCTATGTTTTAATTGAGTTTTATTTTGGCTTGGTCCAACATATACAGGCTTTCTGGGCATGAGGATTTCCTCCCTGGGTGGTCCAGCCGAGGGGAACTCGTTAGCAGGGTCACATGGTTCCCAGGTACTTTAACCTGGTCCCTGATGCTCTTGCAACCCACCCCCTCCCTCAGCCCAGGTCTGTAGTCTCTCACCTCACCAGCAGCTTGGCAAAGTTGGAGAGGAACCAGGCAAGCTAGAGGAAAGGCAGGTCCATGCTCACAAAAACATGCTGGAAACCCTGTCAGCCGTTCACTTTGTTGGGTGAGTCTGAACGTCCCTAGAGCTCATGTATTGCTCATATATGACTAGAGTGTGAGAGTCTTAAGTGGGAGAGCTTGAGAAATGAAGCTATTTATTTATAGTTCAGGTTTTCTTTTCACCCTTGGAGAGTTGCTAATGTACTTGGGTGAGCGAGTGTGGCTGCGGTGGGATGGTGTGACTGGCTTCAGTGGTCACTGTCTTTAGTCACTAAGCTAAACTGCAGAGCTGGCTAATGCAGGTACAGACAGTGACCTTTGACTCAAGCCCCTAGCTGAGCCCAAGTCACTCCTTGCCAGGCTGTTGACCAGAAGCCTCACAGGTAACATGAACAGTTCATTAGTACATATGTAGGTATGTGTAATAAAGGATACAGAGTTGCCTAGAATCATGACAGCACCTCTTTACAGAGGTGTGCAGCTTACTATGATGATGGACTGTTTGTGTTGAGGTGATAGCACTTAAGAGAATACTCAGCACACTTGAGCTCACAGCTGGAACGTGGGGGGGGCAGTGCAGGGGGTACAAAGATACAGAACAGATGTGGGGTGCAGGGGGTACAAAGGCAACAGAACAGATGTGGGGGTGCAGGGGGTACAAAGATACAGAACAGATGTGGGGCGCAGGGGGTACAAAGGCACAGAACAGATGTGCTTATGGCATTGGTGTCCTTCTCTCCATGGCAAAAGCTGCCATGTGTGGTGGGCAAACATTTCATGAATGTTATCATTTAATAATAGGTCTGTGTATATGTATGGTTGTGATTCTAAAAGCAGACCACAATCTCTTTATTTTATGGATTCATGGCATATCTAACTTTTTCTTCACTTTTAAAAAAGTATCACTGGGCAATGCAATCCTTTTATTTCTCAGCTATAGGTGTTTTCTTGATTGTTTTTTTGATTTTGTTTTTGTTTTTCAATTTGTAGTATGTTTTAATAGAAATCTGCACATATGTAGGCTGTGCCACCCACCTGAACCTGAATTACTCACGTGCCAACTGTATTTATACATCCAGAAGCAGTGTCTTGAACTTTATTTTTTTATTCCCTCCTTCCCTCCCTCCTTCTTCCTGCAATAGCTGGGCTGAAGTTGGCATCAGATAGGCTGATATTTGGTTGGGGTACCACTTGGCTGGCATACATCACTCAGAAGGGAGCAGTGATCCTGGAGGGTGATTTTTGAGATTTAGAACCTCTCAGTGCAATGCTTCCCTGCTCAACTCTTCCTTGTATGAGAGAAAGCTCTCTGAGCACCGAGTCTGGCTGTCCATCTCACCTCTCATCTCTCCAGTGGATCTAGCCACCAATCCGGTATTATTCAGACGTGCATCCCAGCCTGGGCCGGTCGCATAGCTCTCTGCCCGTGCCTGGTTGCCCTGCTCACCGCATCGGTTCTTCTTGTAGTCTTGCTGAGTGTCTCTCATACTTCCAGACACAGGTGCTCACTGGGACATTAAATCAGTGCTTCTTCCAGCATGGTCTGTTTGCAAATTGTCTCCCAAGTGAGAGACACGAAATGGGGCATTTTGAGAAGTAATTTTATGGCTATTGAATCTAGCAATCACAAACCTGTGTTTTATGGCTCTCATTTTTCATTTTATTTTTCTACTAATTCATTTTTATTGCACTGCTCTCCCTTGATGCCCACAAGGGATTGGTGCCTAGCTAGACTCCCACAGACACTAAAGGCTGCAGATGCTGAAGTCCTTATATAATACAGTGCTGTGGAGTTCTTATGGGATACATACATACATCACATTCTCCCTTATACTTGATGAACTGTAATATCTGTAATATCTAACACTATAATTGGCATGTTAATAGTTGTTAGATTGTATTATTTAGAGAAGAAAGTTTTTAAAAAGAGACTCTATGCTCAGGGTAGACACAGGCTCTTTTTCCTGAGTACTTTCAATCTCTGGTTGGTTGAGTCTGTGGATTCGGAGCCCAGTTGCCTGTCTGCATTCTTTTGGTGTGGTAAAGGAACCCGGGGGAGGGAAGGGTCTGCTAGGCTTGTGTGCCTTGAGTCTCCGTCCATTAAGGAACCTAGAGACAGTTATTGAAGCAGAGACCATGAAGAACACTACGTACTGATTGGTTCTCCATGGCTTTCTCGGTTTGCTTTCATGTATTACCCAAGACTACCTGCCCAGGGTGGTGCCACTCACTGCGTGCTGGACCCTCCCACATCAGTCATTAATCTAGAAAACACCATTCAGACAGGCCAATCTGGTGGTAGCCTTTTTCCAATTGAAGTTGCCTCTTCTAAAGTTAACACACACACACACACACACACACACACACACACACACACACACACAGAAAGAGAGAGAGAGAGAGAGAGAGAGAGAGAGAGAGAGCGCAAAGAAACACACCTCCATCACACCAGCGATACAGAAAGCTGTCAGTGTTGTACTGAAGCAGTAGCAGGAGGGGAAGTGAGAGTCAGCAGAACTCCTGCTTCCCCACAGGCAGCGGGAGATGCTGCTCCAAGGCTCCAGTCTCAAACCTTTAACTATCTTTGATTGATTCATCTCCCAGCCTTCGCTCCTGACTATTCCTCCACTTAAACATTCACACACGCTGGCTGTTCCTTCTCCTGGCTGGACTCTACCCTTTCTCCATCTGGATCTCTCTGCTCTCCAGCCTTCTAGGGCGGGGCAGAGTCACTTCCCTAGGCAGGTCTCCCCATCACTGTCACTCAGTCCCACAACACCTATAGGCAAAACCCTCTTCCTTGCACTCGATCCCAACTAGAAGGTCTTCTGGGAGTTCTGTTGATAAATACAGGACCCTCTCTCTGACCTCTTCACCCCCAATGATAAGCTACTTCCCTGAAGGCAGGTTTCATCATGCTGCCTTGTTCCTCACTGGTCTCCTGGCTTTCAACAAAAATCTACACAGTGCAGATACTCAAGACACACTTTGGGGGGAGGGTGTCATTGGATGAGCTTAGCAATGGTAGAACTCAAATTGAAGTGGATTATCTGATTGTCCCTGGACAAAGTTACTTATATCCCACCATCTTGATTCTCTGGGGTCCTGCTTTTTAAAAATAGTATTCCATCCAATGTCTGTTCTCAGAAAAGTATGGCTCGCCATGCCGGAGAGCTGGGTTTGAGGCCAGACTTTCCCACCAACCAACTACAAGTCAGTTGAATACTCAGAAGCTGTTCTTCATGCCTGTTATGTAAATGCCATTTCTCTGAATTCCTGGGAGACTGGAGTAATCCAGTTAAAAACACTGGGCACAGCTACGGAGACAGCTCAGACTGTACAGTGCTTACCATGCAAACATAAGGTCCGGAGTTTGATCCTCAGAGCCCATGTAAAATACTAAGGAACAGTGACTCGTGCATATAGTTCCAGTTCTGGGGAGGGAGGCCAGCCAGAGTATCCCATCAAGGGTTCCAGGCCAGTGAGAGACCTTTTTTTTTTTTTTCCTCATAAATCTATATGGACTCTGCCAGAGGAGTTATACCAAGTGACCAGTTTTCAGCTTCCTAACCCACAGTATGTGTGTAATAGATTTTACCTTTGAGTTCTTGGAATAAAATAAAATTGGTTGGCTCATAATGTTTGATAATTATTATAATTATTGCCATTGGTTATTTTTATGATAATTTCTCTCACAATATCTAAAATTCTTAGCACCAAGATAATTGAGAATGAAATTGAAAGGAAATGAGAATGGTCCCTGAACTTCTGGAGCACAGAAAGGAGTCCCTTAGCTCAAGTTCATACCTATAAGGCTTGCATGTGGTTGTTAGGAACAGCAGAGGGCACTGTTTCCTTAATAAAGAGCCAACAGGACTCAAAGCAGCCAAGAGCAAGCAGTCTGGAGTTTGGATTTTGAAGGATGGCAACCAGCTTGGTAAGGCAGGAATTATAGGTTCTGAAAAGAAGTCTATTAGTACTCTTGAGTTCAGAGCCCTGAATAGCAGGCTCACTGTGTGTTTGGCTTTATGCTGGTTTCCGCCCTTCCCACCCCCTCCTTGTTTTTATTTTATTTTATTTTATTTTTAATCTTATTTAGTCAGTTTTGATTCTGGGGGTAGAGCCCAGACCCTCACACTTGCTAGGCAAGTTCCCTGCGGCTTACCTATCTACCGGTCCCCCTTCTCTTCTGCATTGCCACTTATTTTTAGGAAAGAGAAGAAGCTCAGAAATTAGACCCTAATAGCAGACAGGATCTTTCTTCCTGTGGTTGGATGCACTGCCACAAGGAATAAGAAGAAACAGGATGAGGAGAAGGAAGAGGAGGAGGAGGAATGGGGGGAGGAGGAGGAAGAGCCTACAGGGGCTCTCTGAGGAAGGTCTGCTTCTAATTCCTCTGGTTAAAGGGTGTGGTTTTCTGTTTTTCGATTTGTTTGTCCTTCTGTTTTCATTCTGACATGGACAAAGTGAGCTGTAGTTTTTTCAGTTTTTATCCATATTCTTCAGGGTACGGTTTCTCAATTGCCAGGAGGCTCTGGCTTGGTCCTGTTCTAATTATTAGCAACTCAAAGAAAGATGTAGACAAGCCTCATATCCAGGCATGTGCAGTATCTGGCCATCTCACTCTGATCTGGAAATCACCACCAGAAGCCACCTATTCCAGTTTGGGTGCTCATCTGGGCTCTTAGGTCTGCCCTTATTCTTACCAGGGCTCTCAGGTGCCAATGTAACCTGTCTATATGCCTGTCTTAGCTAATGTGCTGAATGAAAACACAAAGTCCTAAGGAGAACAGTACCTCATTGTGATTTTATGTAAAAGGAAAGGAAAAAAAAATCAGATGCAAAGTTGGTCCTAGTCTTAAGAACTTGGGATGGGACCAGCCAGCACTGGCTTCACAGATGGACCTTGGGGGACATAGACCTGGGGCAGAGGCAGACCCAGGGTGGGGGAGGAAGGGAGCAAAGATGGCATCCTAAACAGAATTAAGAGGAAAACACTTTTCAGAATGTGAGCAGTGACAGCGTTCTCCACAGGTGGTCCTGGTTGCTCACAGAATCTGGGGAGAAAGGTGCTTTGTTGAGCAGAGACTAAGATGCAGCGAGAGAGGACTGCAGAGCCTCAGACCATTAAGGATCATGGGTACCTGAGAGCTGTGGCGTCTTGGGTGACTCTCACCTTCCCTGGTCCTGGCCCTCAGTTCCTAATGGCACTCTGAAGGACATTGGATATTATGCTTGCTTGGTGGTTTTGTTTGGTTTGGTTTCTCCCAAGGAAGAGAAGAACTCCAAGGGGGATCTGATGACAACTTGATGTGTTAATTGTCTGGAACGAAGATTTCTTTGACGCCTATGTACAAGACATCCTTCAATATAGAAAGGAGTCAGGCAGTATCTCAGCCTTCAGTGAAGTAAGCAGGGGCTGGAGACACAGCCGGGAGCACAATCCATGTCATAATCACACTGAAGGGCTGCCTGGGGAAAGGGCGAGGGAGAGAGGGGCTCTCTGAGGAACGGGAGCCTCCACCATGTGGAGTTCCAGGCTGCTTCCCAGTCCGCCCATCTGTCCTCTGGATTTTTACTTCTTCCAGACTTGGAACCCTTGGAAACTCAGGGAAGGACTGAAAACTCTAATTGAAGGCAGATCTAGCCAGAGTGCTCCAGGCCGGGGAGGGAAGGACAGAGGAGCGTGAGGGGAGAGGGTGCCTTCTAACAGTGCAGAGGAAACCTTGCACGTATCGTATCTATCTATCGTAGGAACTTTCTGGCCGGTGTGGGGCCTGGCAGCTTGCAGCTCTGAGGTCTGTCTGCCTTCAGTCGTAATCTCCAGTCTAACAGAACAGTTACAACCCCAAGTCAGTTTGCCCCCTGGTTAAACGGGCATGGAAGAGCTCCACGAGGAGGACATTTTTAAACACACAAGTACCAGGAAGAGCGTCCTGTGCGTGTGAGCACCACTAGTATTGTCTTGGATTTGCATCGGAAACGGAAACGGCCTTTTTACCCACAGCTACCCCCTGCATAGCAAACAGATCAAACTAAAGTCGTCTTTCATGAAAAAAAAAAAGTTAATTTTTTTTTATCAAGGTGCTTAAACTTCTGTGCACATATTTCATTTTTTCCCCTTTTAGTAGAAACAAAATGAGTTGCAGATAAATACTCTTCTATTATAAAAAGAGAAGACTTTTTATTTCTTTTGCTTAAATTATAGTGATAAGTTAAATGGCCTTCACTTATTCTTGTGTTCAGGGAATCCCAAAGGATCTAAAACAGTGTGGTCTGTCTAGAGAGAGCAGCCACCATTAGAGCTGGGCAGCTGCTGCATGGGATCAGCCTTGATGTTACCATAGCACCTGATTTCTCTAATGAATTCAAGAATCCAGACTTTTAAGAAGGAGTGTGTGTGTGTGTGTGTGTGTGTGTGAGAGAGAGAGAGAGAGAGAGAGAGAGAGAGAGAGAAAGAGAGAGATACAGAGGTACAGGGATACACACACAGAGATAAAGAGATACACACACACACACACACAGAGAGAGAGAGAGAGAGAGAGAGAGAGAGAGAGAGAGAGAGAGAGAGAGAGAGAGAAAGAGTTTATGTGCATCACATTCATGCAGGTACCTGAGGAAGGCAGAGAGCATCCAATATCAAATTCCCAGGACCCGGAGTTACAAGCATTTGTGAGCCATCTGAGGTAGGTTCTGGAAACAGAGCCCGGGTCCCCTGCAAGGGCAGTAAGAACTCCCAACCACTGAGCCTTCTCCCAAGAATTCAGATTAAAAATTTTTATAATGCAATAATAAGAAGAAACAACTAATTTTAAAGAGTCCAGGAGGAAATCAAAAAAGACCAAGCAGAGTGCGTAGATTTCACACCAGTCATCATTAGGGCAATGTAAGTCTTAGCTACTTTATAAACAGGAGGATGGTCACACTAAGACACTGGGAACACTGAGGAAAATGACAAGGATGGGGACCCTTGTCCACTAATGATGGGGATGTACAGCTCCTTGAAAATAGTCTGGTGGAGCCTCAAACAACTAAATACAGATGATCTGGAAACTCCACTTGTAGATCTGTATACAAAACGATTAGAAACAGGTGCTCAAACAAACCCGTGTGCAACCTGTTCGTAACAACATGCCATGAAACAGCTAAGACAGGAGAGTGGAATAAAGGCCTACCAGAAAGTGAAAGGACAAACTGTAGTGGGATGGATTACTACTCAGCTGTAATAAAGCAAGAGCTGACACATACTATACAATGTATAAATCTCAAAAAAAAGTGCTAAGTGAAAGGGATCAGACATAAGGGAAATATTTTGTATGATCCATTTATATGAAATGTTCAGAACGAGGCAACCATAGAGAGCAGTATATTGGGATAGTGTCCAGGGGAGAGCAATAAACTGCTTAATGGAATGGATGGAGTTCATTTTACAGTAAACAACAGTTCTGGAATTAGATGGAAACACATGTCCTACAACATCTTCAATATACTGAATGCCAACAATTTGTTTGGCTCCCACTAGCTAAAAAATGGGACAATTTGAGCATCAATCTAAATAATAATACAAAGCATTAGAAAGTATTAATGGGGCTCCAATCCATGGTTTATAGAAGAAACTAAAAAGGACCACTCTGTCAGAGCAGAGAAGAGCAAGTCCTGTTCCCATGGCAACAGGCTCTATGTCCTGTTAAACACAATGTTTCAGGTCAGGTGTATTGTTGCACAACCCCAGCACTCAGAGGTGCCCTGGCCAGCCTGGGCTACATCGTGGCAGTATGTCTGTAAGCCAGGATATTTCTCTGAATGGGAGGACTGGAGCTAATCAAAGCAGAAGGACATGCAATGTGGAACCTTCATACATCCCTAATAAAATTAATCAGACAATGGCTCTAGCTGATGGTCATCTGGGACAATTTTTCAAATGTCTTCAGATCCATTTTGCTCAAGCCCTAGTTGCTCTAGATGGGTTTCTGGCTTTCTGAAGTGATAATGTCATCTCTTTTTTATAGATCTGGAAGTAGCCATCTTTCCCTGGGGTTGCCAGCTTTCTTAAGTAGTTTCACAAACTGGAAGACTTGATTGGAAAGAAGATCCTACTGGTAGTGTAGCTCAACTGGTAGAGTGTTTACTTAGCGTGCATGAAGCCCTGGGTTCATTCTCAGCACTGTAGTCTGTCTCAAAAAAAAAAAGTCAATCAACCCACCATCAATCAATCAATCAATCAAGTTCTGTGCTTCTGTAAAGAGTATATGGTCTTAAAATTTAATGATCATTCCTTCACAGGAAATAAATCCTGTTGAAAATGATACCCTATAATTTGGAAGTTCAAGGAAAGTACTTCCATTTTACTCATCCAGTCTTCAACATTAGTCGCGTAAGGTGAGAATGCCCCAAACCTGTGTCAGTCACCGTGCTGGGGGTTCATCCACTTCACTAGGTCATTAACACTTACAGCATGCCATGCCTGGACATTAATGTCACAAGGAAGCTGAGATTCAAAGTCAACAGAACAACCCAATTATGGATGGCATACATCTTACAGACTGATGCATGCCGAGTTCCTTCAGGTGCTCTTGAGTTGGCCAGAGAAGTCAGGTGAGGTGACAGATGTGCCTTGAGCTCCTTAGGGGCCATTTCATTCTATATGGTGTTTCTGGATATTGTAGTGAATACCACTATCTTATTTTTATGTTTTAAAAGCTCTTAGGTAACTTTGAAAAATATTTTTACCAAACATATTGACATTTTACTTTCCACTACCTTAAAGAAAAGCCATGTTTATTTTTGTCTGCTTTATAGAAGACTTAGAAAGTCAAGGATCTTAGTGGAATCAATTTTAGGGATTTTCCAGGGAGGACTGCAAACGGTTTATCAAATTCTCATTGATTTCTCCCCCACAGGAATTGCCAATGACACGGTCAGAACAAAAAGGATTTTCTTTGTGCCCTCTTCACACCCTTCTGAACCAATACCTTTGGAGCAAAATGCAGAGTAGTCCCCAGGGCCCTGAGGTTACAATCTATAAGCTTCTCTCTGTTTTGAGTTAGCCTGAAATAATTCGGTTCACTTAACACTTCAAATGAAGCACTCTTCCAAGGCTTTTGCAATCATCAACTCACGAGTTCCTCCTGTGGAGCCCTTATGGGGTGAGTAGGATCATTATTGTGTGTCACAAATGGAGAGACTGAGGCATAGAGGGGTGAGTCACTGGTTGGAGGAGGTGTGGCTTGTGACCTGTGAGGGTAGGTGGAAGGCCGTGTGTCTGATCTCTGCACACAGCCTCTCCAGCTGTGGCTCTGCAGCTGCGGCAATCATGTCTACAGGACTGGATGTTCTGGGAGCTAGTTTCTACTGGTAAACATTATCAAGAAAAAAAAAAAGATACTTTCTAGACCCTGCAATTGTCTCACCTGATGCCAAATTTTGCATCAAATCCATCAGTTCACACCTGTCTTCTTCTGGATGCCAGATGACCTAAAATTTGAAATGATGCGTTTTGTTTTTCCGTAATCAGATTTCATCCAACAAAAGAAACAGAAATCTTATTTTAGAGCTAGACCCTGCTTATGGATTCCCAGATGCTGTAGTACAGGCAGCATTTGGCTGAAAAAGCAGTTACATTTCAGGTGTTTAAGCAGGTTTCCATGGCAGCAGCCCCTGGCCATTTATGCTTGAATCTTTTACTTCTAAATATGGCTTTAAGGACTGTAATCATGGTGCATTAGGGATCCTAATCTTTGTTCTTAACTTTATACTTTACTGTTAAAAGTCTTGCAAAATAAATAACATTACACGTCAAAATTAACCAGACCAAACATTTTATGTCTCAAGGAGTCATACTTTTAAAAAATCTTTTTAAGTTATTTAATTTGATTGAGAATATAATATGGTTGCTTCATTCTCTCTTTTCCTTTCCTCTCTCTAAACCTTCCAATGTACCCCTTCTTGAACTCTTTCAGATTCATGGGATAAACACACACTCTCACACACACACACATACACTCACACACAAACATATTTTATAATATATACTATATTATTTATTATTATACTTTATTAAATAATATATTGTATATGCACATATAATGTTTGTAAAATGTTATTTGTAGGTATGTCTTTGGGGTTACCCATTTGGTATTAGATAACTAATCAGTGTACTCTCTCTTAGGGAAGAATATATATATACACACACACATATATATGTTATTATTCCTAAATTGACTACATATTTTAGCGTTGAGACCTGGCAAGTGCCCCCAACCATGTCACATGTCTATTGTTGTCCCTGTTCAGCTCTTGTTTAGGCAGTCATATTGGTGAGACTTGAGTGTAGTTTCGGACATTCCTAGGAGACACAATGTCACAGCAGACTCCCTGAAGGGAATGCTCATCTTAGTGGCCAGCATCTATTTGATGTTCACTGAAGTCAGAGTATAGAGAGCTGCTGTACTGTCTCAGCTTCTCAATCGCGCTAAGGGACTAAGACAGCACCAATGTATATTTCAGATGAAGAAATCCAAGTCGAGGGACTGCAGGCAAAGTTCTTAAAATCAAAGCGAATCACTGACTTGGAGTTAGAAATTGGTTTAATAGCCAGGATGTGAATTTACTTTTCTGAATGTCTTCTCACATCACAGGAACAGGAGCTTAAGGCAAATCAGTCACTTCTTTCTGTATTTGCCCGTCAGTAAGTATTTCCCGGTCATGATTATCCTAGGTCATGAACAGTTGAGGATCTAATGCTTCCTGGAGCCACAGAGGTCCCCCATGGGAGAGGTGGGGTCTTTCCAAAGAGATTAAGCTGGACCGGAAAGTCACGACCTAAGTGAAGTCGTTAGCGCCTCAGCTGTCACGTGGGGCTTAGCAAAGAGTGTCTCAAGGATGCAGGAAAAGACTAGTAAATAGCGGGGGAAGGCTGGAGGCAAGTCCAGGGTGTTCTGAGCATCAAAGAGATGATACGTTTAAATTTGGGTCAAAATAAGACGATTTCAGAGAGATACAAGAAAAATAGTATGATCTCAATAGGAGGGTAGAGGTAGAGCCTCCCAAAGAAACTTCTAGATTAGGATTCTCCTGAGCTGTCTGATGAAGCCTTTCTCATTCCCCTCATGAGAGGAGCTAGACCCAGAGCATAGGAGTGCCTTAAGAAGGACACCACGCTGGAAAGTCTGATAGTGATAGAGACAGCGCTAGTCTGTTGCAAACCACGTCTAACTAAGCTCCCCATGTCTGCTCAGAAGTCAGCATAGCTCTCCCAAGGCAGGAAACAAAATGAGCTCTTTCTGCACATGATCTTAGCCAAAAGGCCGAGAAGCGATACGAGCTCTTTCTGAAGATGTTTCTCGAGTAATAAAGTTAGCATCCCAGCGCAGGAGAGCTGCTCCATGGGGCACAGAGGAGAGCTTAGGAAATCATCACTCTCAGCTCGGGGCATGGCTGCCTCAGCTTGTATCCATGGGCAATGGATTCATTCTGTAGCTGAAGAGGCAAACTGTGCACTGCTTTGAGATGTCGTAGACCTAAAGTGTGTAGCAAGGTGGATTTGGACAAGATTTAGTTCAAGTCGGAGCTTCATGCACCCGTTTCCAGTGGGAATTGGGCCCCTGACTCTTGTTTTCAATCTCTCTCAAAGGATAGAGATTATATCTACCCGTTTGGGGACATTAGGTGAGACGATGCATCTAAAAGCCATTCTGCCATGCCTAGCATCCAGAGCTTGATAAATGATGAATACTGTGGGCACAGCGTGGGATTGCGAGTTAGGAATCTGGACTTTCATCTCCTTCTATTGCTGTAAGATAGCACAAATACACTTTGGCTTTGAGACTGTTTCTCACCGAAGGTTTTTGGGTGAGAGAATTATGTTTGTTTGGACCGCCAGACAAGTGGCATTAGTTGTGTTGTTTAAGCAACAGAATCTTGTTTGTCCCTGACCTGGAAGCTAGGAAGTTCAAATTCAACGCGCTGCCCAGTTTGCTTCTGAGGAAGCTTGCTTGTCTCACTGTCTGACCTCTGGGAGTGTCAGACCATGCTTCCACATTCGCCATCTCATCTGGCCTTGACTAATGACCTAATGCCTGATACTGTCTCATGAGACGGTCGGTTAGGGTTTCACCCTTAGGGTTTCAATATTATAGGCACAGGTCAGTCCACATAACAAGCATAGGCTTTTTAATTGTTATTTTAATATTCAATCAATATGTATGCTGCTCTTTATTTAGTCTTTCCCTTGTTTTTGTGTATTTGTGTTATTTTCCAGATTTTTGTTGTTGAGACTGAATACATAGCACAGGCTGGCTTTGAACTCTTGAACCTCCTGGTTGAACTTCTGAGACTTCAATTACAGATATGCAGCACTATGACAAGTTTCCAGAGGTTGTTTTTAATTTTTTTCTAGTTTCTCTAAAAACATCACTGAAAAATGTTATAAATTATCATTATTTCTAATTTTTGTTAATTAACACACAGATTTTTTTTTCTGTTTCTGACAATGGGCAAGAGTAAAATTTTCACATGCTTCTTTACATGAAAAAATACCTCCACCAATTCAGATATCATTTTTAGCTTTTAGTGCTTAGAATAGCTCTCCAATACTATACTTCAGCTTTGTTTATTTCTACTTTTCTCTGA
This sequence comes from Mus minutoides, assembly GCA_902729485.2. NCBI lineage: Eukaryota > Metazoa > Chordata > Mammalia > Rodentia > Muridae > Mus > Mus minutoides. The sequence goes on along the minus strand of LR749835.1, from coordinate 342,925 downwards.
GTGGCAAGCTAATCCAAAAGGCCAGCCCTGGACAATATTGGCTTTAGCAACAACAATCACCATTCATTAAAACATGTTTAAAGATTGTAGTTACTTTTTAATTGCGTGTTTGTGTGTGGGGGGTCTGTGTATGTGTGAATACAGAGGAGGACCTTGGATCCCCTGGAGCTGGGGTTACAGGGAGCTGCAAGCTGCCTGAGGTAGATTCTGGGAACTGAACTTGGCCCTCTGTAAGAACAGTAAGTGCTCTTAATTGCCGAGTCCTGCCTTCAGACCTTATTACTAATTATTATTTTATTATTATTATTATTAGTTGATGCTTATTTATTTTCCAGAGAAAACGATAATCCAGTAGGAGGAGTTTTTTTTAAACATACATCTTTATACACATCTAGGGTTCAGGATCAGCGCTGTCCTGACTTGGTATGAAGGCAGCCTCTCTTCCCCTCTGAGAACGTACCCTGGTTCCTCTTAGCCCTCACCATTTTGGGCTCTGCAATTGGTCCACAGTGTTGCTCTCACACACCTCTCACAGTCCATTGCTTCACCCCACAATGCTCTTCTCCCCAGTGGAACAAACTCACCAAGAACCAGTGTCTCAGCCAGTAGTGAGTGAGTATGGACATTCAGCACTGCAGCTCCTGAGCAATGGAATGGTGAATAGCTTTCAGGGCAGTGTGCGTTTAACCAACCGGACATGCAGAGCTGAAGGGATGAATTAGTGGCGGCAGAACTTCAGAGAAGCAGGACTGGGGTGGCGTGGGGGGATGACACAGGAGTGAGATGAGCCATCCACGGAATAGGGTTCAGGGAATTCCCATGAGCTCATGGCGACACTGCCAACTTTCCATCCTCCTACCTCATACAGTTGTTTTGGGCAATGACTTCAGAAGCACGAGTGTGCTCATCAGAATCATCCTCTGGAACACTTCCTCTCGTCTGCTCTTTCTTTGTATACATATATGCACATGTGATATACAGCATGGATACTTTTCCTTAACAACAGGGAGAGTTGCAGTTAATACCGCCTGTACCCATGAATACTTCAGTGTGAGCTTCCAAAGGATCAAGACATTCTCTTCCCGAATCACAGTATAAATTTAAAATTGATGTGGCTTTTAAAAAAATGCAACCTGCTGCTCACAATTGTACTTCTGTCAGGTAAGCACTGGTTAGTGAGTTTCCCTGTGGTCCAGGATTCAGCCTGGAGCCAGGCTTTGCATTCTGCTATCCTACCTTCTAATCTTAAATGTGGAATGTCTCCATCTTTTCCTCTCTTGGCATGAGTCACTTAAAGGAGGAGAGACTGGGATTATCTTGGTTTGAATCCTCACTTTACCACAGGAGCCGAATGACAAAGTGAACTGCTTCACCCTCTAGTCTCAGTTTTCTCATCTGCAAAATGGGGCTAGCATTATAAGAAATCGAGGCAAGATCGCTATGAGACAGGATGAGAACAAGAATAAAACATATTGATAACCCAACAAGATCATGCTGCCCTAGTCCTTTAGCAACGTGCCCGGAACCTTCTAGTGATACATACATTTGATTACTTAATGGATAAGTGACTGGTGAGCTAGGGCTAGATTCTTCTCTGTCACTTACTGCTATGTAGTCTCAAGGATGTTGTTTTGCCTCTTAGTGACCTGATGTCCCCGGTTACTAAGGTGGGGGGCTTCCAGTGCCTTCCTCCTGGGGCTGAAGGAAACTACACGAGCAAGGTGCTGGTTGTGAGTGTGCACCCAGGACACTTGACTCCATCTATCCTCTTAGTAGCTGCCCACCCACCCCCTGTTCTGTTCATGCAGAATGATCCAAAGGAAAACAGGGTTTGTGCGAGTGAACTGCTGAGGCCAAACCCTTCCAGGTGCAAGTAATGAATAGCGATGCCGAAAGCTGTTTAAAGATGAAACTGGAAAAGCTCACCTCCCTGTGGATGTTTCCTCTTACCAAGTCTATTTTGGAATAATCTCCTCTCTGTTGGTCAAATAAACTGTCCTTGTGGGTGTGGTGGGCTCGGTGGAGGTTTGGGGTGTGGGCTGTTAGACTGCTGGGGTGGTTATGATTCATTGTTGATTGAAATTTGAGTCTGGACTCTGTGACCTTGGTATCATCATGGAAACTCTGGAGTGAGTGGCCACCCAAAGCATGGTACTCTGGGGCTTGGCACGGTCCCTCCCGGAACTCGTCACCAGGTCTGTGCAGGGCCAGGTCTCAGTTCAATGTCACCTCCACAGGGAAGTCTTTGGGGGGGGGGTCTGCCTATGATATCAGCTGTTCGTAGAGGCCCATTTTCATATCGTAACACACGGAGGTATTCCTTGCTTACAAGAGCTGCAAGTGAAAACAGAGAAAGGAATGGAGGGGGAGGGCAAGAAATGGGGTCACTGGTTTGGAAGCTTTAAGTCAATTTACTCAGGTAACATGAAGAAGGATACGAGGCATGGCACTATAAAGCCTCTGAGCTCTCACAGGATCTAGAAGCTGGGCTTGAGCTTCAGGTTCCTCTCAAGCTGCATCATGTCCAAGTGATGGTTAATGTTCTTCCTCTCTTGACTATCAGTTTCTCACGTGTATGAGAATCCCTCTCCCCTGGGAGTACAGTGTGATGCCCACAAGATGCTGCCTGCAAGGGCAGGGCAGGGCAGGGCGGGGCAGGGAGGGGTGGTATAGCCAGGGTGAGGTGCTGTAGCCAGAGTCGGGTGGGTGGAGCAGGGGGATCTGGATGGATACCTCTGCAGCAAGAGAGACACAAGTACGTACCTCAGCTTCTCCCCATACAGCTTCCTCGAGCCCCTGATTACTCGTGGGCAAATTGCCTGTAGTAATACTTTTAGACCTTTGTGTCTTTAGGCTTCACATCTGTGAATACAACCAAGAGTGAAAGGAAAAAATTTTGAGAAAACTTGCATTGAACATGCGCAGGTATTTTCTTGTTATTATCAGCCAAATATCTAGCCACTGATAGTATTGGGTATTATAAATTATTGAAGTATTATGAGAAGGTGCCCATAAGATATATGCAAATGCTATGCCATCTAATATTAGGAATTAGAACAGCCTTGCATTTTGGTATCTGCAGAGATGTCTAGGGCCAATCCCTTGCAGATATCAATGGTCTCTTGTACTTGGACATTTCCAAAGGGTATTGAGAGAACCATGTAGAATATGTTATTTTACATAAAGTGTCATTAAGGTAATTATTATCGTTTGAAGCCTTATACATTTAGACTCAGTCCCACTCAAAACTAAAATGGTTGCTGTGATGTTTCATATAAAACTCATAAAAAACCCAAACTCATAAAAAATAAAGGAAGAAAAAGAAAAGAAAAGATGCATTAATCAACTCTGCAAATGTTGTGGTGTCATCCTTGGTCTGTACCCATTGGAAAACAAAAAGTTGTAAATGATTTTGAACTTAAGTGAGTCTACTGTTGTAAGTGTATACCTGAGCACACACTGGTCTTCATCTTTGCTAATGCTGTGACCTTTAATACAGCTCCTCATGTTGTGGTGACCCCCCCCCAACCACAAAATTATTTCAAAATTATTGCTACTTCATAACTGTAATTTTGCCACTGTTAGGAGAAATAATGCAAATAATTTTGGAGATGGAGGTTTCCCTAAAGGACCAGGACCCACAGGCTGGGAACTGCAGCTCTAGAGGACTTCTTTCCACCCTTTGTCCAGAGCTACGTCAGCTCTTCACACGTTTGAGCTCCACCATTGTCGCTGAAACCAAGCAGCTGCTCAGCTATCCTATCCTGAGATGTGCACGCCCTGTGGCCTGTCTTACAGTATTGCCTGGCTCATTTGTGGAGGGTGGGAATAGATGGCCTGTGGCTCAGAGAGGAAGGCTGGCAGTGACCTCTGTGACTCCGGGTCGTGGGTTTGTTTGCAAGAACACAGCCACACAAGTGGCCACTGACAATCTGAGCTCCAACATCACATATGGGGCATATTTTGCTCAGAAACATGCCATGTTAGTTGTTGAAACCTTTTTTGCATTCCCTGAAACAAATGGCACCATGGGGTATTTTCTTTTAAGGAGCAGTAAATAAAAGTCTTTTATGTTGACAATGATAATATTATATTCCACAATTGATTTGCATTCTCCTATTCTGTGGATCTTTCTGCTTGGTATAAATCTCCAGGCTGAAATGCACTGGGCCTCACTCAGGGATCAGCAATGGCTTTTGTCTCTGGCCTGAACAACTCTTCACACAGATCCTGACTGCAGGGATCTGGCTGTGCCCAGATGTGAAGAGGCAATGTACAGTAAGGAAGAGGACACGTGTGCATGCAAGCTTGGGCAGGTGCACATGGAGCCTGCAAGGATTCTCCAGGGAGCCACCATCACCCTGATATCCAGTGGAAGCTGGTCTGAGCTACTCCCAAGCCCTGCTAGGTGGCTCCCCAGGAAAGCAAGAACTCACACAAATGACTTTTGGGTGTTTGTGGAAGAGCTGAGTCCTCATCACTTCCTGTGGGCCTTTCTGAGCATAATAAGATCCTTTCTCTTGCATCAGTCAACCCAGGAGCTGCTGATAAACCATGGCACAAGCTTGAGCCAGAGTTGACCTTAACCATTGACCGCCCACTGAGCACTCGTCATGTGCTGAGCATTATCTCATTACACCCTCACCACAATCCTGCAAGGTAGGTGCTGTGTTACCCCATTTTACAGATGAGGGGAACCAAGGCCTACAGTTCCACAGCAGATATTCTCCAGCAGAAAAATTCAACCTTCAGGCAATTCTGGATGTAGTTATTGGTGACAGAAGAAAATATTTGTCTCGGAAAGCCATCTGTGGAGATCATAAAACCATTCCTACATCTTGCCTTGAGCTAGCAGAATGAAATGGCCCAGAGTGGATGAGTGTCTGTAATGGAGGCAATTGTGAAGTTTTCATTATTTAGTACAAATGAGGCTCTGTAACTTCTTCATATTTAGATGAAGGCTGTGTCCCCTCTGTTCTTCCTGTGCAGTTTCTTTGGAGGAGAATGTAGAGGATATTAAGCAGGTATAGTGAAGCACCTTAGGCTTAGCTGGAGGAGTTGGTGATTACACCCTCAAACTCTTAGAGAAAAAGAGCAGATGTGTCCACATCATCTTTGTGAGAAGGCCCGAGGCATGGTGGTATCTCTGCCAATAGGTTAGGGTAAACAGATGTGATTTCTTGATGCTTTAAGTGGAAGAGTCTGTGGCTGGATTAGCACAGAATACTTGTTTATTGGGTTTCAAGTCCTTTGTCTTTTTTTCCCCTAGCCTAAGGAAGACTCACTCAATAAGAGGAATAGGTAGAGGAAGGCTGAGACATGATTTCTTGTTTGTTAATTTTTTTTTCCTTTGAACTTAGCCCGGGAAACACTTGAACGGTTGTTTTCAAACTGAGCGATAAAGAACGGCATTTGTGAGTGAAGCTGCCCCTCTTACTTTCAAGATAATTGACTTTTATTTTTCATTTTCTATTTCCTCCAGAAAAGTCAAAATGTTCTCTTTGAGAGCTTGGCTTCCCTGTGGGTGATTTTCCAAGGTGGGTACTTCATTAACCAACATCTGAGTGTGGCAACAGCATCCATCACGGAAGCTCAGTGCTAACTACTACCGACAGACAGACAGACTCCAAAGCAAGCCTTAGAGAATGTGCTGACTTTTATTATATTCTCACTTGAAACATCCTAAGATGGTCCACACATGCCCTTGGGGTCATGAGGTCATGGCAGGGGTTGGGGTGGGGGGAGGGTTGGATTTCTGTGTAGAATTGAATCCTCTACATGATGGTGCAGGGTGGTCATTGGGGAAAGCTTCGAGCCTTTGGCTATCCTGTCTTACCCATGATTTCCAGCACTGGGCAATGAGAGCTAATTCTAGGTGGCATTGGGACAAGGCTTTACCTCACACTGCATCCTGCAGTGACACCACAAAGTGTCTTTTCAATTCTCAGTCCTTCCGAACATAAGAAGGATAAAATCTCAGTTTTGTAAACTTACATCTGCACTCATGAGAAAAGGCGGGTATCAGTTTCTGATTTGGAGGTATTAGGCTTCAATTGCTTTGTAAAACATGCCAGCCTCCCCTCCACCCATAATTACTCTATGGCAGTTTTAAAGGTAGGAGGAAATTTTATTTAAAAACAAATTGGTGTATTTCTCTCCCATTCTATGGTGCCTTTGGTTGGGCAAGAATGCGCTGGCGCACAGTGTTCTGCTCCTCCAAGATTCGGTGCAATGGCTAAGGCAGGGTGTGAGGCTGGCTACACTCTGTTCATTACTGCTTCCTCAAAAATCACACTGAACCAAGACCATGGCCACGGAGAATAGCAATGGTGTCATCCTCCCCCATCCTCACTCCTGTGAGGCCTGGCCTCCTGAGTCTGCCCACCTAACAACAAGTATTACGAATGGTTGGGAGAAAAGCAGCAGCCTTAGTTTTAAGCAGGGCCTGTGATGTGGCTAATGACCTTGTATCTTTAAGGTTCAGTTCCTTACCTCACGCCAAGTGGCTCCTGTTCTCTTATTTAAGGGGTTCAGGCCTCTGGAAGGTGGGGTCTAGTTCACCCCTGCAGCCTGCTGAAGATGTGTGCTCCAAGGGCCAGGAATGGATGGAGCAGGTGCAGATGGGATGGTTGCTGCTGCAGTAGCAGCCGCGGCACTGAAATCGAGTCACACGTGAGTTCTGAGCCTTTTCTCTGCTTAGGCTGCAAATCCTTGGCAATTGGAGGCAGGCTCTGAATTAAGCTTAATTAAAACTCACTCTTAATTAGGGCCATTACTTAAAATCAACTCTATGTAATAAAGCCGTGTAATCATAATTAAGCCCCAGGAATGGAATTAGGAAGCAGGGAATGTGAAAGCCAAATACAAGGGCCTTGTGTCGGTGGGGGTGACAGAGCCTTCTTCTTCAATTAACAGGATTTTTAAGTAAACGAGCATCAGCCAGTTGTGGTGAGGACTTAGGTAGTCACAGGCATGGTGAGCGCACCAGAAAGGGGACTTGAAGAAAGTAGACCCCAGGGGCAATGGGCTCAGGTAGAGTGATGGGTGACAGGGACAGTCACAATGTCCAAACTGTCTTTAACTTAAGATCCTTGCTTCCTATGGAACTCTTGATAGAGGAGCTTGGATCAGCACAGCCAAGGTCAGTGCTATCCACCTGTCTTCTGGATGCTGATGTCACAGTCATAGTGATTGATCCTAAAGTATAAAAAGGAGAAAAGGGAAGTGACTCCTGGTGGCAGTCTCCTGCTTTTGACATCATTAATAAGCCACCAAAGAGTGGGAACACAATTTGGAAATGAAAGGGTCAGCTTTGCAGGTTGGACATCCCAAATGCTGGCAGTGGTCTAGGGCGTCGTTTCCTTCTGTTTCTTAAGCTATGGTGTGGGAATTGAAATAGGCAGTGCCTTCGGGTTGTTCTGATAAATATAAAGCATTTATATAGCATACTGTTTACTGCAGTGCCTACAAATAACAGCAAAGTTTATATAGTTTTAATATAGGTTATGCTGCATTAAGCACTGTTGTTTATATGTTTGAAACCGCTATTGGCCATAGTAGTCATATTAAGTAGACATCATTTTCTTTAATTTATACGTAAATAACTGTGGACTCAAAGAGGCTCAGGTACTCACATAGGACATGTAACAGCCCATGGGAAGGAAGTGCATAGAAAGAGCCACACATGCTAGAGTTATAAATGTAGTATCTGCCCCAGCTTGTTACTGATCGAATTCGGTGACGCCCACCAGAGAACATGTGCCTAGAAGCACAGGCCTCTCAGAGGAGGCTGTTCTTTCAAGCCTAGTTTCTAGGCTCAAGCCTGTTTGTCTAATTCTACCAGAGAAAGAGACATGCTCATCTCAGAGTTATGGAGCTGGAGGGGAAGGGGAAGTACAGACAGTTTCTTCTCCCAGCTTTCCCTCCATTTCATTTTCTTGGGGTTATTCTCAGAAGTGGTAAGGGGGTGTAGACAGTCATAACCTTCACCTCCTGTTTCTCTTTTATAGCCCACATTTCTCCAGGAGTGTCTCCTCCTGTGGGCAGGTACAGACATTGCGCCTGGTTAAAGCTCTGCACACACATTGTCTCTTTTATTCTGCATCCAAGCTTCAAAGGTTGGGATCATCATCTGTGAACTGCAGGTGAGGAAACTGTAGCCGGGACAGTCAGCTCACTGACTGCAGTGAAATATGCCATTTGATCCTGGTTGGGTTCACAGTTCACTCCTGTAGATAGCATGCTCTTCCAGAGATGCAGGCTGGAGTGGGTCACCCCCTGCCCCCGGACAGTTTCTACCCACAGCAGCATCAGCACTGAAGTTACAACCTTGACTCAGCCAACATCTCAGAGATCATGTTTCCCAAGCAGCCTCGGGTCCACACAGCAACTCCCCTTGACGCTTGCAGGCCTCAGAACTCGCTGAGCTCCATTCTCCTGATTGGCCATCAAGACAGCACAAGGTAGAAATTCAGCTGGGGCCAGGTCTTCTTGAAGTCATCCAACTCTGACCTTTAATATCATCATTAAGCGAATGATACACGTGCTAATGTTGGTTGGGCGGGCTATGTTCAAAGTGTTAGATAGTAAGGTCTTGAATCTTTCACAGTTTTGGCATGGCTGTCTTAACATTTCTGCATTTGTTAATGAACAGAAACCATCATTAAAAAGAAAGTGGGATACAGGCTAATGGTTGAAGGTCTGGGACATAACCTAGTGGTCACTCTTGCTCATCTCTGACTGGGACCTTTGTGCTTTTCTGCTCCCTAGAGAGGCCATCTTGATTAGAGGCATGGGCCTGGAGATAGGGGGCACTCTGGTAAGGAAAGTTCATGATTACCACCAGGTAGCACTTCAAATCGGCCATGAGCCCTTGTTCTTGAGAGAGGGAAGACTGTGGCAGGTAAGAGAGCTAGAGACCAGCTTAGGTTCCTCAGGCTCCACTCTCCTACTGAGCGATGCTTCCCCTCCCTTCCCATCTCCACACCAAGACCTGTGTGAATCCATCATGGAGCGCAACCATAGTGGGTTAGTGCCACACGGGAGGGGAAGGCTCCCTGATATGTATGGCAGGCTTTCAGGTGCTTACTGACCAGAGGAAGCCTCAGTCCCTTTCCTAGCATGACCCCTTTGTCCTTCAAGATCATTTGCCTCTATTTACACTAAATAGAGGCAGCTCCATTTTTGAGTTCCTGTATTTTGGGCAAGCCGAGCTGGAGGTCCCCACAGCTGGTCCAAGCAGGCCTCAGCTGTCCTGGAGATGGTCACGTGGAAGGTTCTCCCAAGCCCGCTCCTCTGACAAAGTTTAGCAAACAGCTTATCTCCCAGAAAACACGTGAGGTAATGTTTATGAAATATCATCCTGTCCCCTTCACCAGGCTGTGGGATGCTGGCATGACTGAACATTGCTGCTGGTGGCTGGGTTACTCTGCCCCCTCCTCCCCTCAGAAGGGTAGGAAACTTCTATCTAACCTTCCCCACAGCAGGTCTGGACAGTAACATTCTATAGACGTATCCAGTGAGTTTAAATCTTCATGGTTTAAGATGTACCTGTATGTGGAATGGACATAGTTTTCTTTAGGAGGAGACAGGCAGAGAGTAGCAGGGCATTTTTGCCTAAAGTTGTAAAAATCAGTTGGTGACCTGGCGACCCTGCAAGTCTCTTCTGAACTGTTCTGCACTAAAAATTTATTTTAAAAAGTAAGAATAGATAGATGGATAGATTCATGGGTGGACAAAAGGTGGATAGCTGGCCAGGTGTGGTGGCATGTGTCTGTAATCACAAAACTCAGGAAGATAAGGCAGGAGACCTGTGAGATTCATTCCAGTGCGGACTACATATAAGATGCCATTTCAAACACATAAATGGGGGGCAATGAAGGGAAGGAAAGAAGGAAGAAGTAGTGAGGGAACACACACACACACACACACACACACACACACACACACACACA
>LR749835.1:165982-332872 GCA_902729485.2 Mus minutoides | reverse complement strand
GTGTGTGTGTGTGTGTGTGTGTGTGTGTGTGTGTGTGTGTATGTGTGTGTGTGTGTCTGCATGTTTTGTGTGGGTTTGAGTATATGTAAATGTGTGTGTGATGTGTTCTTGCATGTGTATTTAGGTATGTGTGTGTTTGAGTATATTTGTGTGTGTGGTATGTGTGTAATCAGAAGAGAGACTGTCATACCCAAAACTCTTTATTCTTGCTCCTTTGTCCCCTCTGAACTGCCCTAATTCTTCAGTGTGAGCACATTTTCTTGTCTTCTATCTCTGCACACCTTCCACCAGGATCAGAGCCACACTGCAGAGAAGGTACTGGAGATGTTCTGAGGAAGCCACAATCAGTTCCTCTCTGATGCTCTCAGATACCTGGGCAGCTCCAACATGCGCTGCGAAGCACAGCCACGGTGAGTGGATGAAGCCCAGATTTTGATGTCTGAGAGCCACACCAGAGCTGCCCCAATGACTTCTATCCAGAACTCATGACCACAGACTCCCTTGGTGGGGCCAGAGGAGAGGTATTTTCTTTCCTGCTCTTTGTGAGTGTGACAGATTTTAAATAACGTACATGTCTAGCAGCTTGGACGTGGTTAAATGTGTTTCGTTTTGGCTCATGATGGAGTAATGTGCATTAAGAACAAGCCATAAATCGCACCTTTCCACAACCAACGCTATGGCAAAACAACCAAGGAGCTCCTGCAGTCAGGGTTCCTCAGGGCCGAGTGTGGAGAGATCAGGCCAGCACACGACAAAAGGTTAACACTTATGGCCACAAGGCTTGCAGCATTTCCCAACAGTTTTTTCCATTTCCAAAATGCCGTTTTCATTGTAAACATTATATAAACAATGATCTCAATTTTTGTAGGGAAATAAAAGCAAAGTGATGTATCTGGGTGATAGGATCACAATTTATTTTTATGTATTAGTTTATTTTGTTTTTAGAAACAGGGTATTAGTATGTATCCCAGGTCAGTCTTGAACATGCTACATAACCCAGGCTGGTCTCAAACTCACAGTGGTCCTTCTGCCTCGGCCTCTGGAATGATGGAATTTGCTGCCTTGCCTGGCTTCCCCCATGACTTTGTAGTCCCTAAATTTTAGACATTTTCTGTGTTTACTGTTATACCGGGCATCCTATTTGACATGGTTCTAAAAATACAGGTGGAAAGGGAAAGATATCTGTTGCTAAGCAGCCCATGTTTCAGGCTCCCCTTGACACGTTCCTGGCAATTGGTTGGGTTGTCATTTTATGAGCTTCTCAAATGTTCAGGTCAGCTGACCCTGGGGAGTAGTGTGGGGTGAGAAACACTAAGGTGGAAATGATACCAGCTCATGAGTGGGGTCAGAAACGGTCTAGCTGGGGAGACATACAAATTACAGATGTCGCCCTAAAGTTTCTTAAGAGTAAACTTAGCAGCGCCTGTGGCTTCGAAGTCACCCCACCTGCTCCCCTCCACTCCTGCTCCCTTCAGCTGCCTTTTCTGTGAATGTAAGCGATGTCACCCTGTCATTGTGAAGATCTATTGATGCCTTGTGCTAAAGGTTGAGCACATCCATCTTCAGTGTGGGTCATATGATCAACGTCACGTTGAAGGCGCGTATGACCATCCAACAGCAAGCCAGGGCCCCGATGTGCAGCGATGCCTTTGGTTCACTGCAGAGCTGGTGGTTATGATCCCAGCAGGCAATTTATTTCCCTTCTGTGTCTAACTGAAATGTGTTCTGAACCTCGCCATACAGCCTTGCAGAAAGAACAGCCAACTTTTCATTCAAAGATCAAAGGATAGATTAATCTGCTTCAATGAACAGGAGAGGAAGGCAGCCCTTTTGCTTTGTTCTGTACATTGTGACTCGGTCTACACTGCTGCTGGGGCTCTTGGTACCGAAGAGTCCTTCTGAAGCCTATGGTAGTGACAGAGCCTCGCATGGCTTGACTTCTCATTGTGGGTGTGACACAGGTGGAGGCCCTGCTGTGCAGAAGGTCATGACCTGAGGGCGGAAGGAAGGGACAGGAAACGGCTGTGCATAGGGAACAGATGGAGGGATCTGTAACAAAGCAAAGATTATCTAGGTAAGCTTGGAAGTCTAGGACACCATCCTCCAAGAGGGGAGCTCAGAGATAAAATTAGGGAGAAAATCCATATAGGTGTTCACATTGTTCCATATCAATATTAATGATTTGTGTCTGTCCTTTGAGTCATTGACTTTAAAGATCTACCTCCGTCCACTGACAAGCCATCATCCTGTCACGTGCTAGACATTGGTATGAAGGAGAAGAGCACAGAGACCATTCGTGAACAAGGAAGCTGTGCAGGAGAACGGAACAGAGGCCAAGACTGTACTTCAGAGAGATGGGAGGTCAGGTATTGTCTAATGAGGCCAGATGGGCAGAAAAGATTCAGTGCTGTCCAGGAGAGCAGCAGCTGGAGCTGGGTCTTCAAGGGCAGTGTACACGGTGACCAGTAGATGTGACTGACAGGTGCTTTCAGCTGCTTCAGAAACAGGGCAGCGATACATGGGGACCATTCTTGTACCTGCGTCACAGCTGAGTTCCAGGAGTCCTGAGGCAGAAAGGGTACCGTGCAGTGGGAAGGCCCAGGGAGGTCACATGTTAGAGGCTAGGGGACTACTGCAGGAACAAGGGGTAGAGTCCACACATATACAGCTGCAGGCTTCTTGTGTGCTTAGAAACAGAGGTAACAATGAAAAGTTTTGGGGTGCAGGCCCCTCATCTTTGATCGCTATGACTTCAGTTGGGAGAGGAGAATTATATTAGTCTATATTTTCCTTTATCAGATGGCTTTAGAAAAATCACACTGGATCCATATGAGGTGGATTCATTCATTCATTCATTCATTCATTCACTGAGACAGTTCTGCGCATCCATTTCTGATCAGTTCTGCTAATTTTTTGGGGGGATACACAGGTTATTGAGACCTTTCTCTAACTTCAGGAACTCTCCAGCCAGGAGGAGGAAGAGGTACGTACTGATTCCACAGTGTTAACTGTGGCTCACTGTACCTCCTTCCGGCCCTTGGTGGACTTGAGATTCTCTCGGGAGAAGTGCTGGCTCTTACCCAGGACCAACACAGCCTGAAATTGAATTCCTTGCACCCATTTCTCTAGACACCATCTCTTTAGTTTCAGTAATTTCCATCAGAACCCCTTGAGCACATACTGTCTTCTAAGCCCCCTAGTCCAGGCTTCCTGTACTCTAACCTCAGATTAATGTTACTTCCTTGGGAAGATTTTCTCAATCTGTTTGACTAGACCAAGTCTTTGGTAGCTTCGCACATCCTAATGTCCTTCATAGCTCTTATTCACACCATTATTATTTTGCATTTATTTATTCAATGGTTGTAATTATGTTCATATTATCATTCTTAATAATGAAATTAATTGTAGCATGATTTGTGTACGAGAAAACTCCCTGTTTTGATGAGTCCTAGCAAATCTTTACAAAGCTTATACACTTGTGTAACCACCACCGTATCCAAATATGGAACATTCCATCTCTTCAAAAGTACAGCACCCCATCCCAGTCATTCATGAGGTGCACATGAGCGACCAACCCCTCAGATTGCTGGGAAACACTGTTCTCCTTGGCTGCTGGGAGTTGCCCCTGGTTCCTCAGACAGCCTTCAGTTTCTTCAGGAGATATATTCCCCTTATTTCAAATGCGTGGCTTTTGGAAGTGATGTGACTCATCGTCAGTGATGTGACTGCTCTGAACCCATGCTCAACAGCTGTGAACACAGAAAGTATGCTTGCCCACCCCTTGCCAGGCTTTGCTTTTGGCCAGAGAAGCCTGCCCATGTCTGACTCCCTTAAGAAGCACTGACGCCTTCTGGAGATGCTCTGCCATTCAGGGAAGCTGTATGATTGGTGACCGGAGATGCTCTGCCATTCAGGGAAGCTGTATGATTGGTGACGACAGCAAATCCTTTTAGCCTTAGGAACATGGACTTTCTTGTTTGTGGAATGGAGACAATGCTATACTCTCAGGGTCATAAAGCGAACCCAGGCATGTGATGGTCTATGTCTTCTGACCCCCCTTCTCTCTAAACCATCAGTTTCTTTCTCTGTCAGGTTAATGACCGAACTACAGTCCTCTAAGATGTCTTCTCTCTTGGACCGTACTGGGACTGGAAAGACACCTAAAATTTTCCAGCACAGGAAAAATTGAGGCAAGGGAATGGCCAGTTTCTCTGACAGTTCCTTTCCTGAATGAGGGAAGTCTGCTTTGGCATCTAGAACAGGCCTATGGCTTTTGGATCACAGGGCTGATACTTAACTATTTTGAGACCCATTAGGGAATATAATAGAGCTCTCAATTTCCACATGTGACCCCTGGTGCCATAGAGCATGTCCTTTGCTGGGAACTAATCCTTGACAGAGATAAATGAGTCACAAGGTAACAGAAGGGAGGGGATAGTGTTCCATTGTAAGCCAGTAAATAGTTCAGTTAAAACCAGTTCCAGACAGGTCCTCTCTCCATCTCAGAACAACAGAGGACTCATGGGGGCCTACTATGTGTCAAGTGTTTAAGTGACATTATCACTGTCCACTAATAGAGGTAGTGGCCCTTATCTGTAAATGGACAAATGAGTTTCTCCTGCTTGGCTTCCCATGTGCCTTGATGACCTCTGGGTGGGCAGGCGCGAACAGTGTGTGGCCAGGAGCAGAGGCAGTGGCTTCTGGTTGAAATATGAGATGGCCACAATGCCAGGAACTTACCATTACAATTAATTCTCTAGACATTGTGGCCAGACCTGGTGGCAGCTAGAACAGTTTACTAGACCCTTAGATTCCGAGAACAGAGGCATTCACTCTGCAGTATGCTCAAAGACAGAGGGGGAAGTGTTGTTAGAAACAGGCAACAAAGCTATTCCCAATTCATTACCTCCAGTGCTCAGGGTTCCCAGTAGGAGAATGGATCTCTAGAAGCAGTCTGTGGAGGTCATGTCTTCTTCACCTAGCTCTTCAAATAATATCATGTGTGTTCCTTTACTGCATTGCACCCGATGTCTGAAGTCAGTGGTGTTCACTGGTTAAGAACTGTTATTTTTACAACTCACAGACACAGATGCTTTCTTGACCACAAGCCCCAAAATGCCTGGTTATGCAAGCCCAGAATCTGTGCCAGTCTGAGAAAGGACTGTGACTCAGGGCCCATTTTGCACTGGCATCTATCTGGGAGCCCAGGAGACCTCTGTGGATCATGGCTCCCCACTTCATAGTCTAAACAGAAGTGCCTCGTCTGCTGGGTATTGACTACAGTTTCCCCATGCTAAGTCAGTGCTGTTGGCAGTGACTTGGAGAAGCTGTCATGCAAATCAAATGGTGACAAAGAAGAATGGAGAATGGATGAAAGCAGATAGGATAAAGGTGTGGTGGTGACAGTGGCAGGCATACAGAGAGGTAGGACATGGTGGTGGGTGATACTCCGGGAGCTGCTGTCAGCATAGCTCTCCTCCTCATGGGTGTGTGGTTTGGGAGACTGAGGTTCCGTTTTCCTACTTGTAAAAATGAAGGTACTGCTAGTGTCTCGATCACAAGTTAGTAAGCTACTTACTTTGCTTGTTTGGTTGGTTTTGTTTTCCAGAGTAGGGTTTCTCTGTGTAGTCCTGGCTGTCCTGAGACTAGCTCTGCAGACCAGGCTGGCTTCAAACTCAGAGGCTTCCCTGCCTCTGCCTCTGCCTCTGCCTCTGCCTCTGCCTCTGCCTCTGCCTCTGCCTCTGCCTCTGCCTCTGCCTCAAGTGCTGAGATTAAAGATGTGCACCACCACACCCTGTCAGAAGTTTGCGTTTACAGAGATGTAATAAGATGCTGTGTTAAAACACACTGCCTTGTTCACAAGTGCTCAATAAAACATATATGCATCGTCTGCTATTGGTCAAGTAGCCATCTGATCCTCTAAAGGCTGAGTGTGGGGGTCACCGTTTTGGTTTGCAGGCATAGAAGTTACAGGGAATGGCTGGACCACCCCAATGTGCTGTACCTCCATTTTGCACCCTCTTGCCATCCATGTGTAAACTCCCAGTACTTGCCAGTGAATGGTGGCAGGGCTTTCTCAGCCTCTGAATAGTGTCTTCTAGACCAGACTTGCCAATCTTCTGAAACTGGCTTTAGAACTGCAGCAGATGACCTCAAGAGGGCAGCACAAGCTTGTCAAATCCCAACCGCTGGGACTGGGCTGAGTTGGCTGCCAAGGCAAAGCAGAGATGACTGGGCTGCCAGGTTTGTGCCTCGCTAGGCTTCAAGGGTGGAGGAACAGAAGGCACATTGAGTTAGGAAATTTGATCTGTCCCCATGCGCCCCCCCCCACACACTGCCTAATACATGAGATGAACTGGGCCAACTAATATGGGGAACCCCTTCCCTCCAGTGATAGGGCGCAGGCTGGGACTGGAGGACAGAGCTGCTATATTGTGTGACCTCTAGCCAAGACTGCATTTCTAAGACCACTTAGGATTCCAGGACATGTGTTATGTCTGTGCTCAGCCTTTCTGGTCTCTACTCACTGGATGGTTCTGGGTCCACAGATGACCAAGCTCTTGGACCCTCCCCATATCTCTGAGGCAGAAACTATTTTGGTCAATGGTACAAGGAAATTTGAAAGACTCAGTTGGTTGCAGAAAGTCCTGAAGGGTGGGAAAGGGGAGAATATGGCCATCTACTGATCATCCCCTACCCAGCCCCAAGCCTAGTGCTTCATAAATGCTACCCTATGTATTTCCCACTCCTGTGCTATTTCTTACCTGTCCTTTATGACAAGGAACTAGATCAGGCCCAGAGAGATCAGGTGACCTGCCCAGAATCACAGAATATCCAGGATTTACGATAGCCTCAGACTGGCTCAGGGCTGTCTGGTTCTATAACTGGGAGTGGGCACTTTGTAAAGGGCCAGCCTGGGGCTGAAGAGTTCACATTGATAATTTTCCTTGCTCAGAAGGGTGGGTGCTGTCTGGGCTTCTACCATGTGGGCTGTTCTATATAGAAGTTTGAAACACATTTTATTGTTCAGCATCCGGAAGCCGTGTCTATTCTCTTCTATGACCTCTTCCTGAAACAGCTCAATCCTGATCAGACCAAATGTCAGTGCTCCTTGAGCCGGCACATTTGGGTAAGAAGGTGGCTAACATCTGGGAGGAGGATGGAGACTAATGCTCTTGGGCAATCCTATATTTGAACCCCTTCTACCTCTAGATAGCAGGCCCCTCAGCTCTGCTCTTCTGTGTTTAGATCTCCCCATGGTTTCCCTATGGGAGCAGCAGCTCCCCTGATTTCTCTCCCTTGGTCACTTGTAGCCACTCTGTGAGGTCCCTTGGGTAAAAGGGCTCAGGCTGTTGAGTGAGCAGCACAAAACCAGTTGTCACTGAGAGCCGCTGCTGGCTGCAGCCTCGCTTCTAGAGAATGGTTTTAGCTTGAGGTGGTCTCTGACTCTCCTGTTATGTCCCTCTAGAGACTTGGGTCCTCTTTGTGAGTAGTGTGGGTGAGGACTATGCCAACCTTGGATCTAGCCCAAGTCATTCAGACATGTTTCCCCACACTTGTACCTCCCCACCCCGCCCCATTTCATTCCATCTAGAATCTGTCTCAGTTTCTGTCCTAATAAAGTTAGTTACTTGAATGGCTACAAGTCAAAAGTCTCTTCCCAGACTCAGTAGTCCAAACCGTAGAGGAGAATTCTCCCCTAAGGCTTCCGTGGATGAGGAGTGCCACCCTCCTGCTTTGCTCTCCTGTGCTTTCCCCACCTGAAATTTCAGGGAGTTTGTCCTGAAGGGCCGTGCCACCCATCCACAAAACACCTCCTTCTTCCACAGCCTGTGAGTGATGAGGACAAGAAGAGGCTGCTCCGTCTCCTTCCGAGGGCCAAATATAGGCCTCCTCCATCTTTTAACTGATGATGGCAGCATCTTTTAACTGATGATGGCAGTACCCAGACCTTTGATGAATTGGTTCCAAGAGCAGAACCATTAACAATACTGGCCATTAAACATAGAGGCAGCCCTTGGGCTGTCCCATTGTCCTCACACCTCACTTCTGGGATCTCTGATCTCCCCACACAAGCACCTATGTACAGCCAGACAGATGCACAGCACTGGCTGTGAGAGTACCGACTAGCACTGGGCTAGTCTCAGAATTCCCTGATTTGGTTCATTTCCTTCTCTGGGAACTGCCAAGTCCATATCACATAATATCTACTCCCTACCCCTGTGTGGGCCTTTATACTGGAGGCTATCCATGGAGATCTTATAGTCAACATGGCTCTATCCCCTTGCACCATATCTGGAAGCCCCCTGGGATGCTGTGTTGAATCAATAAATCTCTGACTCAAAAAGAAGTGTTGCAAGTGATGTTTTCACCTTGACTAGGAATTGTATTTCTGAAACTACAAGCAGGAGCGATGAAAGCTCTTACGGATCTATGTTCACGATGAAGCAATGGTGATTGTCAAGAGGAAACTGGAAAAACTCCCAAGACTCCCGCAAATTCACAGAGAAAGATTCAAAGGTTCAGTGAAATCAGTCAGCCAGCTTGGGACCCTACCCTTGTGGATTCGGAAGCTCTGGATCATCATGAGGGCTCGGTAATCCACCAGGAGATTACCGGGCATGGTTCACTCAGGAGAGAAGCACACAGCGAACTGTGTATAGCTGCATGCAGAACACATGTCTCAGTATTCAGTGATTCAGTAATCTCAGTATTCAGAAGCAGAGGCAGGAGCAGGGGCATCCTGAAGCCACAGCAGGGGTATATAGTAAGACCTTGTCTCAACATATGCACACACACACACACACACACACACACACACACACACGGGGGAGGGAGGGGAGAGAGAGGGAGAGAGGGGGGGAGAGAGGAGGGAGAGGGAGAGGGAGAGGGAGAGGGAGAGAGAGAGAGAGAGAGAGAGAGAGAGAGAGAGAGAGAGAGAGAGAGAGAGATCTACTCCTTTATATGGACAGGTATGTTTTTTCTACCCCAAAGACAGCTGTGAGATGATCCACACCAGCAGCCAGCATCCCTTACCTGGGTGGGGGAACAAACAGCACAAAGTGTAAAAAGGAGATTTAAGAGCCTAATTTTTTTATTAATTTCTGAACTGTTTTTCCTACTTTGCTTTTTGCTTTTATTTTTCCTGGAATGAAATAAAGTTGTCATAGGGCCACTTCAGAAAGTCCTCAGTGAATGAGATGAAGGACTGGATAAAGAGCAGCGATCCTGATACTACTGTCCCACAAGCCATCCTTAAGAACGGAGATGTTTACATGTTCTGTCTTCTTTACCAATATGCAAATAGGCCAGCCCAGAGCTGATAGAACCTGCATTGTCTCAGTTGCCAAGCTCCTGAGCCAGAAGCAAAGAATCTCCCCACCACACCCAAGTACATGCGAGTGCATACCTCTGCGTGTGTGTGTGTGTGTGTGTGTGTGTGTGTGTGTGTGTGTGTGTGTGTGTGTTGAGACAAGGTCTTACTATATATCAATGCTGTGGCTTCAGGATGTTCCTGCCTCTGTTCCTGAGTACTGAGATTACAGACATGTGTTCTGCACCCAACACTACACAGCTCTCTGGGTGCTGCTTTCCTGACTGAGTTGGGTTCTCCAGTGGAGAAATATTGTCAGTCTAGAAATCACTGTGCACCCGACAACTTGCTGGGTATGTTAACATGTGCAAGTGTGTGCACCCCACGTCATGCCACATGGGCTCACACAAAGTTCAGTGAATGTCTGCATGGGCTCTGTCGACTCCGTTTCCTAAACAAGGGCACTGAAAGCATATGAGTTTCTGACACAATTATATCCTCTGAGTGGAGGCAGACCCAGTGCTGGCCACTGGGCCCTAAGTCAAAGTACGGAGGTGCTGAAGTTCCCTGCCCCACATCGGGAGATGTCTGCCTGGAAATGGTGCTGAGCATCGCTGCTCATCAATAGAAGCTGCTACTCGGGGAGTCTTAGGTACACCGTATTCACATTTTGTGAGGTATTATAAATGATAAATTTCTGCTCATCCTCACAAGGCCCCAGTAGCAGGAACCATTTTTGTTCTTCATAGGTGAAGAAACTGAATCACAAAGAAGATAGGATACAAACTCAGGAGGCTGAAGGAGGAGGTTTGAACCCTGCCTTGGCCCCAGAGATCACAGGCACACACTGCAGTGACTCTGGCACTAGGACCCAGGCTTTTCAATGCTCTGCCCAGAACTCAATTCAGGACTCCAGGCTGGTGCCACTGCACAGTCATTACTCTGAATTAACAACTCTCTATGGGTATTTTATCATGGATATTCCTGTTCTGTCCCCCCCCACCTCCCCACCGCTTCTCTCCTAGTTTGTCTTGACAGACTTTCTGAAGCTTCCAGGACTGATTTTTGTCCATCTCTGGGTCATCTCAGGGCATCTGGTTTCCCAGCATGCTTTTGGCCTTCCACTACCCACTACTCAAGCTCCAAGCCTTGTGCAGCCTGGCCTGTTGCCGCTTGCCTCCAGGGTGGTCAGACAAGTTCCTCCAGGGCTGTGTCAAGAACAAGGCCACTCTCATTTACCTAACAGTGTATGCCAGAACCCAGCCACTTCCTTCCCGCTCCAATGCTGTCTGCTCCGTCTGCCAATCACCTGGAACATTATTTATTTACCATTTTAAATTAAATTTAAACAAGCCCTGTTCCTAAGAGGAAAATCTATAGCATAGGAAAAACATGGAGAAGCAGTGTGATTTGCCATAGCAGAAGACAACCCTGCTCTGAAGATAAAGCAGAAGCAAAAAGCTCACTGCTAGGTCTGCAGCTTGCACAACACAGAGCTTGAATGGAGCAATCCCCATGCGGAGAGGCAGCCCAGCACCCGCCAGACTTTCTCCTCAATGGCATAGAGAGTATAGGCGAGTCGGTGCCTGGGTTTTTTGGCAAGGCTTTCAGAGTGTCACAGGAGTGTCTCCTATAGGGACTGAGCCTGGGAAGCCTGACAAGGTGCTGTAGAAATGGTACCCTCATCCCAGTGGCTGTTTGGGTGTCTTGTAAATAACCCAGCTTGTGCACAGCTGGGCAAATCATACTCCCCTTCCCCCCAGCCTGTCTCTTAGACCTCTCATAGCAAACCGAGGATATAATCCCATCTGAGGCTAGGGCCTACTGGTCAACCCTGGTCTTCAGCTTTGTTAGTGTAAGCCACACAGTACTTTCTGAGCAGATCCTGATGTTTAAAACACAGGTGATTGGTTGCATGGCAACATCCAGAGTATGTTTCTGAGTTTGTGTATTTTGGGAAGTAGCTACAGATCCGGCATCCCTGTACGATGTGATTAATGTTCCCTGGGAGATGCATAGAGCTGCTTGCTGAGACAGGATTCAGCAACGTGGCCTTCTTAGCCATTCAGTTAGTGACTGTTCAGTGTTCACTGCATATTAGGAAACTGAATTAAACAGAAAAGTTAAGTTGTCAGCCCCAAGCCCCACAAAGGTAAATGGGAGAGTTTGGACTGAGAGCTGACTTTTGGGGGCCCAAGAACAGTGTTCAGGGTTCAGGGGACAGAATGCAGCTGGGAGTAAGACTTGCAGTCTTTTCTTCATAGAGGTCTTGTTCCCATTCCATAACAGAGAGGGGAGAGTTGACCTACCCATCTCCCTGCCCAGAGACTGCAGGGATGCAGCATGTAGGAGCACACTGTGGGTGGACAGCACACCCACCCACCCCATGATGACTGCTATTGACCCCAACAGCAGCCTGAAGCTCATGCTGGTCCCCAGCTGGCCTGGGTGCCCCCACCCACCCCAAGAGTGCAGGGGGAGTCCTGTGCTTTCTCTGTTTTGGCTTGGCAGAGTTGCATACCTGCCCCCTCCCAGTCGTTCCAGCCCTTCTGTTTATCCTGAAAACACTCAAGTGCTCCGCACCGCCATTTAGAGGCCAGAGGGGCGGCTGCCATGGGGCACTGGGCGGTCTAAGCCTGTTTGAGCTGTCCTAGGACCTGCTGCCTGCACGTGCCCAGAACCCATTTGCCTGGGAATTAATGAGCCCACGCCCCTGGTAGGTGCAGACATGAGCCGCCTGAGAGGCAGCCAGGCAGGAGAAGAATATGATATGATAAGAGAAAGTACAGCCTGACTAGGTGCTTGTTGAGCCCTATGACCTTGATCCCCTAGTCTCAATGCCTCAGCTTTTCCATCTTTATCCTTTCTTCCAGAACTCTGGAGACTAGCACACTCACAACTCAGAAACATCTATGAGGGTGGGGAGTGGGGCAGATAGTGGGCCTTGATAGTCATATGAATATTGATTATATAGTTAGAGCTCCATACCAGGCTCTGAACTAACATGTTGAAAAATGTGTCGCTGACTTTTTCCACAGTTTCACAGTAACGTGTAAATGATAGTGTTTTACCAAATGCATTTTCATTTCCTGGGCACACTTACTTCCACAGAGCCCAGAAACCCCTCACTAGCCCTGCCCCAAGGCAGGGTCCTGAATGAAGTCCTTGCTGAATGCTTGTCTAGGTGCCAGTAGATCCCAACAGATGTAGACTTACTCAGGTAATTAATAGGCAGCTATCTTACTCAGGTCCCTGAAGCCTAAACGTCTTGCATTCAAGCATATCCTTCATAATAAGCAAAGCTCAGCTGCCCAGCGTCTGAGAGGTTTGAGCTCGTTTGGTCTCAAGGGCATACACTGGAAGTGAGCAAGACCGGAAGGGTGGGTCATACATAGCAATGGAGAAATTGGTACCCAAAAGGCAAGAAGCAGGAATGGGGTTGTACCACAGAACAGAGTGCTGGCCTGACATGTACACCCACAGCACCTGTTAAAAATATGGCAAGCAGTATAATAATGTTTGAATCTTCCATCCCTTCTCTCTATATTCTTCCAATGGCCCCTCCTGCTCCTCTTTCTAGTGTTTTGAGACCAGACCCTGACTACCATGTGTCTATCATTACAAGTGATCTGGGACCTTCCCTGAGTCCTTTCTCTTCTATGATATTTAGTATCCTTGTCTGTGAAATGAACAGAAGAGCCAGGCTGCTGTTTATTATCATTATCATTATTATTATTAGATATTTTCTTATTTTACATTTCAAATGCTATCCTGAAAGTTCCCGATACCTTCCCCCCCACCCTTCTCTCCTACCCACCCACTCCCAGTTCTTGGCCCTGGCATTCCCCAGTATTGGGGCATATAAAGTTTGTAATACCAAGGGGCCTCTCTTTCTGATAATGGCTGACTAGGCCATTTTCTGCTATATATGCAGCTAGAGACACGAGCTCTGGGGGTTTTGGTTAGTTCATATTGTTGTACCTCTTATAGGGTTGCAGCCCCTTCAGCTCCTTGGGTACTTTCTCTAGCTTCTCCATTGGGGGCCCTGTGTTCCATCATATAGATGACTGTGAGCATCCACTTCTGTATTTGCCACGCACCGGCATAGCCTCTTATGAGACAGTTATATCAGGGTCCCTTCAGCAAACTCTTGCTGTCATATGCAATAGTGTCTGGGTTTGGTGACTGATTATGGTATGGATCCCCTGGTGGGGTAGTCTCTGAATAGTCCAACCTTTTGTCTTAGCTCCAAACTTTGTCTCTGTAACTCTTTTCATGGGTATTTTGTTCCCTATTCTAAGGAGGAATGAAGTTTCCACACACTGGTCTTCCTTCTTCTTGATTTTCTTGTGTTTTGCAAATTGTATCTTGGGTATTCTAAGATTCTGTGCTAATATCCGCTTATCAGTGAGTGCAGGCTGCTGTGTTGAGAGTCCTCTGCTCTGGCCACATGACCCTGCTGTAGCTTACATATGGAGAGTCCTTCCTCTCTCTGAGAGGCCAGCATCAGCGTGTGCAACTCTTGCACTCAAGGGAATTTTGTCACTCAAGTTTTGTGAAGTTTTGAAACAAAGAAAATGTTTCCCAAATGCTAGATATCTAGTAACAAGACCACCAGCTGCAGAAACAACAACAACAACAACAACAACCCAGCTATTATTTAGAGAGTATTTGATTTCCTAGCTGGACACAGTACATGCTAATAGCTCCTCCTGAGATAGGCATAATGTTTCCCATGCATGGCTGTAGATATTGGGACTGGCAAAGGCAAAACCATCACTTGTAAAAACTTGACAAGTTCTGTTCAAAACCAGGTCATCTAGATTCCAGAGGACATGCTCTGTGATTTTATTTTTATATCTCAGCTTTTTCAAGTCAGGCCTTCGCTAAGTAGCACAGGCTGGACTCAGACTTGATCTTCCTGCCTCAGCCTCCCAAGTGCTGATCATAGGTGTTTGCCACCACCCCTTGAGCAGCAGATAGTCTCAGTGATGAAACCAGTGTCCAGTGGTTTCATCGTGCTGTACACGGCAGGCAGTGTGTGTCTGTCCTTTGAAGGGGGTCTTAAAGCCTTGACTTCTCTTTGCTCTTGAACCAGGGCCAATGATGCCACCTGTAGACATGACATTGACTTCTCTCATAGAAGGAAACTGAGACGAAGATGGGTTAGGGATTTGTGCAGTATGGGTGATTCAGGGGGATTTAAGGAACACATGTGAAAATAAAACCGGTAGCAAAACAAACCTTGTAAATTTGTGGGACATTGGTGTTCATTACACGCATGAAGGGACACGTGTAATGTGTCCTCCCCACTCTCCTCTTTCCAGGGCCAACTTCTGTGTTGTCCTTAGACCTATGAATGGAGGTAACACATGCAACATACCTGAGACCTCATGACTACTTCTCTCTGGAGGCCTGGGATGCTGAGAGTGACAGGGTCTCAGATCTGGTCACCTTAGAAAACTTAAGGCCTACAATTCTAACCCTGGCCAGAGGAAGACAAGCTTGGCCTTTTCAAGGCAATGTATCACTAAGAAGCACAGGCTGGACTCAAATTTGGATCAGAGGTGAGAAGCTTGGGGGAATATCTGCTAGCATCCCACACACAACAGCTCAAAGTCTTTCTCAAAAACATTTGAGAAAATCTTCAAAAGGCTGTCAGCAGGATGATGTTTTGTTTGTTGAGATAGAGTCTGCTATATAGCCTAGGCTGGCCTCCAATTCAAAATCTTCCTTTGGACTCCTGGTTCCTGTAATTTTAAGCACATGTCATCATTCCTGATTTAGGATACATTTTTTTCCTTCAAATAGAAATTGCTTATTCAGTATATTTATTTATTATTCCTTGTAACAAGAAATCAGGAAACATGGAGGTTCCAGAATGTTCCTCTCATGTTTTAAGTCTTTTTCACATCGGTGTGATTTCGGCTCACCAGGTTCAGTTGCAATATGGTAAATGTATACATCCTAGCATTACAGATAACCCAAGTCAACATCCACCCAAAGAAAGATGCTTCCTGCCATAAATAGATCTTAGGACCAAGTCAGGGAAGCCTGGGATATAACACACCAGGATCTATAATAGGCTCTATTTTCTAGGAATAAACCCTTCAGCTTTCAGGTGAGTGGTTTTGGATGGGGAATTGTCTTTACAATGGGTAAAGAGCCATTGCCCAGTCCTGTTGAGCAGTACTGAGGCTGTTTGTGCAATGGGATCTGGGATAATCCAGCTGAGGCAAGCTCCTGCTGGGGCTCAGACTCCTGCTTCTCCAAGATTGCTCACTTATCAGTGTGATTGAATGACATGGGGATGGCAAGACAAGCAAGAAAATATCTTACTACAAAAACAGGTTGCCTGACCCTCACAGTATTGACAGATCTTGATCCTCACAGCATTGACAGGTCCTGACCCTAACAGCATTGACAAGTCTGGCGCCAGTCCCTCATCTGTTGTCTTTATTAACCCTCCCAATATTCCCCATGTTGCAGATTAGGATGGTTCAGGGAGGTGAAGGAACTTACCCAGGGCCACTCAGACAGAAAGTGAAGAGAGTGGATCCAGAACTCACTTCTCCAGGATGCTACCTTCTTAGGGACTATCATTAAATTATCCTAACTTGCAAGTTCTGGGCTCCAACCATACAGGCTGAGCTACAGCGTCTTTTTTCCCTCCAGCATCTCCCTTACTCAAGATCAAACAGACACTGCTCCCTCTTCCCCACCTGGTCTTGCCTCAGCCGACTCCTGATCTAGACCCTGCTCCTGGCTGACTCTTTTCCATCAGCTACTTTCCCTGCAGGTGTATGGAGGTGGGATATAAGCTTAGAGGAGTCTGTCTGTCTGCCCTCTTCTGGTGTACCCTTTCCTTCCATTGACTCAGTCAGAAAGTTACCCTGAGCTCCCACCCTGCCCCTGGCAAGCCTCCGAGGGTGCATAGGCAATCAGACCCGATCTCAGAATCAGTGATGTGGAAAATCCAGGAGAACAAATCCTGCCGGCTCTGGGCAGGTGCAGCTGTCATTGTCCCCAGCCCCAAGTTCTGGCTGGCTGGCCCCATCCTGGGGTTCAGATCCAGGCCGGGAGGGGGAGGGTGCTGCAGGTGAACGAGGGACCGAGTGCTGTGTGTGCTTCAGCTGGCCATGGCCGCACCAGTCCCGGCAGCCTCTCGGCTAGAACAAACCTGTTCCTCATCCTGGAAAGAAAACCCTTTGGACGGAGTGATATTGCACCTGCCAAATAAACACGGTTATGATTGTTGTATGTTTTACCCCAAAATAAATGCCACACAACAACCCCATCTTCAGGGCAAGGCTCTTGGAGAAATGACCACTCCTGAAACTCATCCACACAAGAAAATTGTGGCTCATAAGTGTGTTTTTAACCACGGATCCAGTGACCTGCTTTTATATTGTGTTTCATTTATATCCAAAATATCCATATGGGAAGAAGATCTTCAAAAAAAAAAAAAACCGAAAAAAAAAAAAAAAACAGAGAACCACATTAAAGAAGGAATCTAGTTCTTCACAAATGTTACTGGAACCCCTGAAGTGGTCTTGGGCTGTCCTCTCTAGCTTAGAGTACTGCATATTCATCTATCTATTTATTTATTCACCTGTCCAATTAGCATGTCCCATGTGTGTGTCCAGTACTAGATATACTGTGAGACTCTGGGGACTGTTGTCCAAGGCCAGACCGTGAGGCTCTGGGGACTGAGCACTAATGCTTTAGCAGAAGTTTATGGTGGGCATATGCAGACAGGTCACCCTTTGGTCACAGTGAACAGAGCTAGGGCTTAGACAGAGTCATTTATGCCTCATCGCTGAGCTTTGCATGTGGTTACCTCCACTGTGATTTCTCTCAGGAAACGCTCAAAGCTGGGAGTGACCAGATTCATACTTGGAGAAATCCCCTTGAGCTTGATGGGATAGGACTGGAGGCAGAGGCTGGCTGAAAGGCTGGTCCAGAGGTGAAGCTTGATGATCTGAGCGGCAGAGGATGGCATGAACAGGGAGGAAATGAAAAGGATTCGGGAGCTAGTGTGGCTAGGACTAGGTGAGAGGTGAGGTGGGATGGGAGGAACAGAGGGGGTGTGGGTGATACCCACATTTCTGAGTTGTGTAACTTGGAGGATGTCACCCCATCACTTCCCATTAGAAGAGGGATTCTGGAGAGTTAATGGGCTCACCGAATGGTACAGAAATTAAAGAATCTGTCTGGTAAAGGACTTAGGCATTCCTGTTTCAGGAGATGATGATGGTCTTGAGGCCTCTCTAGTGGGCAGAGGGCTGCAGTGGGCTTTAAGGAAGGAAAAATGACCCCTGGACTGTGGACCTTTGTCAATGTCTGAAGATATCTTTTTATTATCCCAAGTTGGCTAGAGATTAATACCACATTAAAAATCTCATGGTGCACAGGGGAGTCCCTCTAGCCAGCTATGTCAATACAGCTGAGGCTGCAGAAGCTTGCTACAGGGAAGCTGAAGAATGACATGTGATCATGGCAGCTGTAGAGCCGGGTGCTTGGTTACACCCTCATGTCACCACTTAGGACCTGTGTGGTTATGAACACGTTACTTAGAAAACTCTAGGCCTTTTATTAAAGAAGCCAATGCATATAGCTGGTGTAAAAGATATCAGCAGTTAGTAAAAGGAACATACTCTTTAAGACTGCCTACCAATCGATGCAGGTGCCCACACTCTATGAGGGCAACAAGGCTGACCTTCCCCATGCTCCTCTCTGGAGACTGGATGTAAGAGCTATATTTACACTGCTTATCATCATCTGTCTTCTATAGGATGAAGGCACCATGAAATGTGTTTTACATGTATTAGCACATGACTGAGTCTCAGAGACACTGGTGGCAGCATTCAAAACATACAAAATGTATAGAATAGGCTCATTGAGGTTCTCTCAGACCACAGATAAATATGCTATTGGTAAACCAACCAGCACAACAGAATAGAAACATACACATACTCGTGCATTCAATAGGACATGGATTAAACTTATACTATGGCCTACTGTAGTCCTGTCTTCATCATCTAGGTTCTATACCTTATGTAGCTCATTATCCACAGGGTGAGACAGATTACAAGAAAATGCCTGCCGACACCGGGCATATGCATCTCCATTAGCATGCCGATTGTTTAACATTGCCAATGATCAGAAACTTGTGGGCTTTGGTTCACTCAGCTTCAGCTTCATTATGAAGAGGTATTGCTCTCCTCGTTCTAATGTTTAGAGATTGGGGTTATCACTTCTTGGCCTTTTGGCTAAGATCAAGGGTAGAGATTGGCGTTATGAAAGAGTCAGTAACTTGCCCAAAGTCTTATGTGGTTTCTGATAGAGCCAAGTTTTGAACCTCGTCTTTTAAACTCTAAAATTCAAGGCATTAACTACCCAGAAGACTTTTGTAGTAGGTAATTTTCTGTTGCCCTGATAAAACTCCATGGCCAAGGTGACTATAGAAGGAAGAGTTTACTGGGGCTTATTGTTCCAGAGAGATAAGTGTCTATCTGTTATGGTGCAGCTGCAGCAGGCATAGTGGCTGGAGCCACATCTTGAACCATAGGCAGGAATCAGAAAGAGCAAACTGAGAACCATGAAACCTCAGAGCCTGCCCCCAGTGGTGTATTTCTCCCTGCAAGGCCACACTTCCTAAACTTACCCAAACAGTGCCACCAAGTGGGGACCAGATATTCAAACATCTGAGCCTATGAGGGACATTCTCATTCAAGTCACTATGTTTCATCTACTGTATCAGCTACTTGTACCCAGCAACCTGCCTACTGCCTCATTTGCTTATCTCAGACATATTTTAAAATGCTGTTCTCTTGAAATGATCGGTAGTAGGTCCTGAGTTTGTTCAACATCATGGAGAGAAGCCTGATGGGATCCTGAGAGATGATAGCCAAATGCTTGTCCCCGTGGAATCTGAATAAGCATTAGGGAGGGCTAGGCAGCTCTAAGCCTCAGTGAGGCACCTCCTACCCACTTAGATAGGATCTCTTGCAGCAATGTGATCTCTGGTTAGAAAAATATCGGTTAAGTCTGTTCTCTGAGAGAGGCTGAGCGCCAGCATGTATCAAAACATCAGGAAGAGGGACTGGGAAATAGTAGTTTCATAAATGGTGTCCCCTGCAAGTTTGATTGCTCTTCCTGGTCCCCTTTTCAAGTATTTTACATAGAAACCAGTTGAAAGGCTTCAAGGAACTTGTATTTGAACAAACACCAGCCAGGAGACCACCCCTTGGATACAGATGCTTGGACGGGGGGGGGGGGGGGGGGGGGGGGGGGGAGGGGGGCGACCTAGGGCTACACTGAGTACCAATGGGAGGGCCACCAAACAGGTACCAAGTCTTGCGCATTTATAGCCAACAGATTTTTTGGCCCCATTTACTCCCCTTGTGCTCTCTGAGCATCTCTCTGATGCCAGTCATTGCAACAGCAAACTGAGGACAGCATAGATGCGCCCCTCACCCCCATTTTAAAGGGATACACTGATGGGAAATCATTTTTCAGACTGTCTGGCAGGGGTGTAGCACTGGGACCTTTGACACAGGCAGAGTGTTATGAAATGGAAGGGTCAAGTATGTCCTCACAGTCAGTGGGAGGAGGTTCGGGAGGCTTCTGAAGTGTGCTGTCCATTGAGCAGAAAATATTTTCATCAGCCCAATCAGAGTCTTTAGGTGGAGAAAACCAGTTGCTGCAGATGTCATGGTTTGGGAAACGTGCATGCTCTGATTTCAGGGTGGACCTTAGAATTCACAGAGAAACATCAGGGCTTTCACCAGCGAGGGACCTGAGTCACCTCCCAACCATTGATTCATCCACTCATTCCGATTGATATGGGTGACATGCCACAGATATCACATGGGTTTCCCAGTTATGCTTCTTAGCATCATCATGGTGTAGGTACCTGGTGTAGTGTACAGAGAGAGAAACTAAAGACCAGAGAGGGAAAGATGGAGCCTACAGGGTCAGAGACAGTGACACTGAGCTGACTGAGTGACATTTGGTTCTGCGGCCTTCAACAGCATAACTGTGAGAAAGTCAACTTGACGTGTGCAGTGTGCAGTGTGCAGAGAAGCTATAATGTAAAGCTCAAATGAAGTAACATTCTCAATGGACCTAGTTCATAGACACCTTCAGCAAGCTGCAGTTCTCTCCCTTCTTCTCAGCTCCATGTGTCAGGGATATGTATACCTCCCTCTAGAACCAGCCAGTGCTTGTCATGACCCTGCTGGGCATGTGCATTGAGGCCATCCATTACCAATCATCTTGGGCCCCCAAGCCAGTTGGGTGGAGAGCTTGCTGGAAGGCCCAGTTCTTTGGAGGAGTGTTGGAGAAGAGTGGGAGCTTCCTCCAGCCAAGAATTGGAGGATTCTGAAGCTCCAAATCTCATCTCTTCATGCCTTGACCCTGCTGAAGTTAGCAAGGCAATAAACATTTAAATGGAAGGTAATGAAAATTATATTTAAAAAAAAAAATGTTGCCTGATCACTAGCTGCTGAAAGGGGCTGCTTCTTATTTGGGGTTTCATCGAAAATACCCATGGCAGCCAAAGATCTGGTCTCAGCAGAGAGGGATCCCTACTGGCCCCTAACTACTGGAGGCCACTAATGGAGAAGTTTAGCAGTAAGCAAGGACTGCTTGTGAAGCTTGCTGGGCCCTTGTGGGCTGGAAGACTCAAATATAGTAGTGAGTCTATCTCCTACCAAGTGTGGTGCTGGCTGCTTTGTACCCATTCTCCTGAGTGAGTCCCTACAGCATCCCTGTGAGGGAAAGCAAGGTCTGGGAGAGGGCACATCTGGCTCTGTGCTGGGGCTGTAGGAGGGTGTTGCAAGGTATAGAAGATGAAAGGAGTACAGGGCCCCACTCTCAGGAGGAAAGTGTGAGACCACCATTGGAGAGTAGGGCCTTGGAGGCTTCCTCCTAACCCTTGTCTTGCCCTGTGCCTAGCCCTGTTGGGTTTACAGCCTCAGTGGCCAAACTCTCTAATTCAGTGGTTCTCAACCTGTGGGTTGGGGCACCTTTGGGGGTTTGCCTATCAGATATCCCACATATCAGATATTTACATCGTGACTCATAACAGTAGTGAAATTATAGTTATGAAGTAGCAACAAAACTGTTTTATGGCTGGGGTCACCACAGCATGAGGAACTGTGTTAAAGAGCGGCAGCACTAGGAAGATTGAGAACCACTGGTCTGGCTAAAGCCACCTCTCAGATGCACGTGAAGGTAATTAGGTTATGGAGTGCATTTCCTTAATGTGAACTGAAGCCGTTGCCAGGCCGTTTTACCCAGAGAGAAATAGGCTTCGTGAGATCACTGGAGTCACAGAAAGACCCAAATTTGAAGCCAGACTGAAGGTTGAGGGGCTTAGAGTTATGGGATGTCTGAGGTGACTGTGAGTTGAGCCTGAAGCCACATGGAAGATAAGCTTGGAACCATGGAGGTGCCTTGAGCTGGCAACGTGACTGCACCAGGGCATAGCATTCAGATTTCGGATATTTTCTGCAAGGTTAGCAAACTTTGCTGAAAATCTGGTGGAAGTCTAAGGGGGCTTGTGGCCTTCTCTGAAATCAGCCTTGGTCACCATACGAGAGAAGCGCTCGGGACTAAGCAGATGGCGTAGCAGTTACAAGCCCTTGCTGTCCTTGCAGAGGACTCTGGTAACATATAAATAAATATTTTCTAAAGTGTTCCTCCTGGTCTTAGGAATATCGCATTGCACAGGTGCAGGATGCAATGAGTTCTGAGAATTGTTTTTCTGTTTGCTTTATTTTTATTTATGTCTTTGTTTGTCTGTTGTAGCAATCTGGCAAGAGGGAGTAAGAATGTAAGACCAATGAAGAAAGCAAGCCTTGGCCAGACCACTTGAATCCCTGAACCTGAACCTGCTGGACTGGTATGCCCTTCCTGGTTTTATAAGCATGTATGTATGTATGCACATATGTGTGTATATCTCTCTTTATTTCTATCTTTATAATACTAGCTTCATGGGGGTTTTTCTCCCCTGTAACTAAGAGTCCTGACTGACACAGAAGGCTGAAGTATAAGGAAGAGGATTGGGAAGAAGATGGAGCTCAGGCCAGTTCAAACCACAGACCTCTGAGCATTTATAGGTCTCTTGCTACATACAGCAGGGGTGTGGAGATCTCCTGTAGGGACAGCAGAGAAGAAAGCTGAGGAAGCCAGGGAGTGAAGGTTTAGGGAGGAGGGAGGTGGAGAAGGCTCCTCTACTCTGCTCCTCTGGACCATCACAAGGATGGGGAGATGGATTCACATAGGCAGAGTGTCAGGATCTATGTGCTCAGGACTGTGGGGGTTATCCCTCTGCACACCGTGCAGCATGCTGAGGAAGAGTGGGTATCCCACGAGTATTTGCATTGACAAGTGGGATATTATATGCATTTGGTTGAGCTGTGAAATATTTGGTGTCAGATGCATTTTTGCAAATCAGTCTTCACTGGAAACCCACCAAAGGGATTAGCTAGGGAAAACAACCTTAACCGCGGCAGCAGTGACAAAAAACAAGGGTATCTTGCTTTATATGTCACTCGGGGCACTTTATATTTTAATTATACTTATTTCAATCGAACCATTGACTACACATCTGATTTCCATGTAGCTTCTGGAGTGTGTCTGTGTTGGTCTATTGGGAGCACCCCAGGAGCTATGCTGGGCATATTACACTCCTTACAATATGGAATCCCCACTCCCCCTTAGGAAGTAGATATTGCCATTAGCAAATGGACCAATTAAGGAGCATTCAGATGACATCACTTGTTTTGTACACTTTATGCTGACTTTGTTTTCATTTTGAGATCATTTCCACACAACCTTATCCCTAAGCCCTGCCCTCATCACCACCAGGCTCTCATGCTCAAGACTGAGCCTCCAGCATGGTTGACTTTAGGTGGTACTGTACTGTTTTTGGGGTTTTTTTGTTTTTTTGTTGTTGTTGTTTTTGGGGTCTTTCTTTCTTCCTCTCTTTCTTTCTTTCTTTCTTTCTTTCTTTCTTTCTTTCTTTCTTTCTTTCTTTCTTTTTCTACTTTGCTATTTTCCTTTATTTTGTTTTGTTTTGTTTTCATTTGTTTTTGCTAAATTGACACAAACCTAGACATGTTTTTGGAAGAGGAAATCTCAATTGAGGAATTGTTTCTATCAGGTTTGTCTATAGACAAGTCTGTCAGGTGTTTTCTTGGTTAATGATTGATAAGGGAGAGCCCAGTCCAGTACCAGGGGTGCCACCCCTGGACAGGTGGTCCTAGGTTATATAAGAAAGAAGCCAGTCCCTACATGACTTCTGCTTTAGTTCCTGCCTCCAGGTTCCTGCCTTGACTTTCCATAATGTAGGACTATAAACTCTAAGGTGAAATAAACTCTCCTAAACTGCTTTTGGTCATGGTGTTTTAGCACAGCAATAGAAATCAAACTAAGACAGGTACCAGAGGCAGACTGCACCAAGCCTATCACGTGCTGTGCCTGCTGGAATAGGGGGCCTCCATTCCTTCTTGCTTCTCTAAAGTATTTCCAAGTTCAGGTTGCTTTGGGCCTTGAACAGCTGCTGAACCCATTAGGAGCATGAGTAAGTCTGTACATTTTGCAGGCTGTTTGCCTGAATTCCAGATGAGCTCTTTGGGGATGTCTACATAGAGGCCTGTTGTGGAGGATATGACACCCTCCTCTAGCGTGTCCAGCCAGTATTTGCTGCACATAATAACAAAGATTCTATCTACCTCAGGCAGAGGTCAGGTGGGCCTTCTGTCCTTCAATGACATGTTTGTGTTCTCTAAGCCTGGAGTTCCTTCTCTAACTTTGGCATACCTTTCACACATAGAAGTACACTCTGGTCCTCTTCACTTCATCCTGTGGGAATGAAGGAGAGACAATGACTCAAATATGAAGGCTGTCTTGCTTGTGGTCCTGTGAAGGGCAGCATCTCACGTCTGCCCCAGGGGTCCTGTATTGTTTCTCAGAACTGATTCCACAGCAGATACAATCATCATCTTGAAATTGTAGACCCAGCTTAATAGTTGGCTCTGGAGTTTTTCTGCTTCAAAGAAATAAATATACAATCCTTACTTGCTTTGCAAAGTCAGAACAGGTACTTTCCTTAAGAAAATCCTATCCCTGGTCTCTATCCCAAATAATGGGTCAAGTGTTACAGGGAATAAAGTACTAAATCTGAATGGTCTTGGTTTGAAACCTATGTACTGGTAGAGGGTGGACTTGTAATCTTACAGGGCCCTCCATATTCTCATCTGTAAAATGGGTCTAATGGTTGCTTTTAGGATTGGCATGGATATTAAAGAATATACATAATCTACAAATGTCTGTTTGTATTAGGATTCCCATTATTGTTATTATCTCCCCTGCCCCATTTAAAAGTGCATGAGATGTCAATAAGTAACAGTTGACATAGAAAAAAAAAAGAGATTCAAATCAAATATAATACCCTCCAAATGATGTGTGTGCTTTTGAATTTTTTAAACCAGTGTCAATCAAATGGATATTTCAGTGAGACCTATTGGATATGCCTCTAAGCCTTAATATTTGCATCTACAGAAAGTGTGACCTTATCCACTGCTGAACAAAGTTTTCCATTTCAGTATGGTAGAAACCAAAGGAACTGGATGGAAGGCTCTGGAGAATTCTGAAGTAACCACAATTGAAGGTCTCCCTGTCCTCTCTCCCTGCCATCTGCATTTTATTTCCTGGAGTCTTGAGATAATTGTTATTCCAGTGTATAAAATGCCAGTATTTATTTTAACAGAAGGTAGTGTTTTGGATGACTTACTAACAGCACATTTTAAAAGATGGCTACTCTAATGCAGTAGAGAACCTCAACATTAACAGTGATAGATTAGTGTAAAAGTTTCATGTCTTGGTGTCATTTCTCCCTTCTGTTTGTGTGACTTTGGTTGAATCATATAGTCTTTTGAGTTTTGTGGTTTGATTAAAAAAAATCAGAATGGGGTCTGGCTTGGGGACGCCACTCAATTGACAGAGTGCTCAGCTAGCATGCATGAAGCCCTGGGTTCAATCCCCAGCTTGTAATGATCAGGTATGGTCAATAAGGCATGATATTGATACACATCTGTAATACTAGCACATGAGAGGTGGAAGC
Organism: Mus minutoides; assembly: GCA_902729485.2. Taxonomy (NCBI): domain Eukaryota; kingdom Metazoa; phylum Chordata; class Mammalia; order Rodentia; family Muridae; genus Mus; species Mus minutoides. The sequence goes on along the minus strand of LR749835.1, from coordinate 307,424 downwards.
AGGTGGATATTCAAGGTTATCTTAGCAGTAAGTTTCAGGACAGCTGAGCTACATGAGACCCTATCTACACACACACACACACACACACACACACACACACACACACACTTACTTCAGAATGACACTAATCACTATTAATAGCAGTAAAGCTATAATCACCACTGACTCCCTGGGGAGAATGTATAAGAGAAAAAGATAACAGCGTGCCCCTGAATGAACAAGAAATTCTAAGCAGTATAGAGTCACTCTAATCTTCTGACACAGTCTTAGGACTGTTAGAGCTTAAAATTGTACCCTCCCACCTAGGGATTCCTACACAGTGCTTCTAATGTAATGCTCTATTCCTCAGAGGTGTACAAAAGCCATGTAATCTATGTGAAGAATTGTTCTTATCTATCTTGAGATTTATAGTGAAGAGGAATGCCTGTTTTCAATGGTTAGCAAATTACTGAGAAGACACCTAGATACAGGGATTCTTGCTAAACCAATTGTGTTTGTCTATTTATGTTCTGTGACTATAACAACGAAGCTGAAGTTGGGTCCTTACACAGAAGCAAAAGAGTTTTAGTAAGTGTAATTTCAGAGTGGAAAGTCCAAAACCAGTAGTCAGATCAGTCCAGCCATTGTTGGGAGCTCTCTTGGTTATTGTCACAGCAGGAACACATGCCAAGGGAGTGATTATATGGTGACCCAAGAAGCAGAGAACATTCTGGGGTCAGGAAAGCTACACTGGTGTCTTACAAAGGGCACTTCCCCATGACTAAATACTAAACGCTTTCCACAGAGCTCCAGCGAATGAAGACTCCATATCATTTCTCAACAGCGCTATGCTGAGGACCAAGCCCTCACCATATTAACGGGTACACTCAGAACATGGGAAGTCTACACTGCCAGCCCCAAGAGCTTTCTTCACAAACACAGCCCAAAGACTCAGGTATCAAAGTTGGGGGTGGAGAATTTGATCTGGTATTGAAGAAGATTAAAAAGCCAATGTGTGAAGAGCTCCCCACACCCTGAAATAACTTAGTAGGCCCTTTCCACAACTGTGCCAGGCCTAGTAAAAAAAAAAAGAAAAAAGGACCCAGAAGAACCTGTCAAAAGTTTAATTAACCAAAGGGCCATTATCAGTTAGGGTTGGGGCCTCCTGTTCCTGTACCCCACCCACCTGCACTGGACTGGCTCTGTTTGTGACTCTTTTCATTTGAATCTTGGGTTCTTACAGTTCTCTCTGTCTTTCCTTGTCTCCTGCTCTCTTTTTTTCTTGAAAAGTCCATGCTTATTGGTGGGAGTACTCCATACTGTTAAGACATGCCTGCTTGTTTTGTTTTCAAATTTGAGCTACAGATTTAAGGAAATTTGTATCAAAATCTCATCAAGTTCTCCTGCAGATATCAGTAAGTGGATTCTCCCTATGGACTCTAGGGAGAAGTAAAGGACCCTAAAGCTCTAGCACAGGATTGCAGAACAAAGTCAGAAGACATTTATTCAACTTCGACTCCTCCCATAAAACTACCATGATCTGTGGTGCTGGTGAAAGGTAGGAAATAGGAGCAAACAGAAAGTCCAGGAATAGACACAATCAGGCACAGTCCGCTGTAGTGTTTGTGCGCATGCGTCTGTGCGCATGCGTATGTGTCTGCATAGCAGGGGCAGAAGCCAGGGCTTCGGGCGTGTCAAATCCTAACGCTGAGCTTTACCCTAAGCCTTTGGTTTGTTGAGAGAGGGTTTTACTGTGTAGCTCAGGCTGGTCTGGAGTTCGTCTTGCTTTTGCGTCCCTGTACTGTGATTGCAGGCGTTCTCCCACTCTATGGCTTTACCAGCGGGTCTTTGGTAGGAAACTGTGAACATCACAACAGGGGAAAGAAATGTTGCTGGAAAAATCAAATATTCACGTGGTGACAAAAACTAGATAAACATATTATATTTCTTCACTAAAAAGAAAATTAACTCAAAGTTGATCAGAGATAGAAAACACTGAAATGTAAGAACATCTGCAAGATAACAGGAAAAAAAATCAATATGAATTTGTGCAAGGCAAACGACTTCTTAGATATATCGCCAAAGCCACAACTTGTTGTGCAGATTTGCAGTAGAAGTTAGCTGCTTTTACGGTAAAGTTATTATGTACATATGGGCAAAGATTAAAGAGACCTTATTTACTGTCAAATGGAATGTAGATAGGGTTTGTTATAGGCATTATTAAGATTTAAATTATGTTACTGTTGCAAAAACTGTAATTATAATCAAGAAGCCCTTCCTCCCTGTTTCATCTTTTCCCTCCCTTCTTTCCCCCTTTCTTCCTTTATTAAAAATGAGAAATAGGTGCAAAATCAAATCTGCTCTATGAAGTGCTGATTGACAGCCTTCCCGGAGCCACGTGATTTGTGTACTAAGTGGCCCTAAGAGTTTAAGCTGGGTGGTGGTGGCACACATCTTTAATCCCAGCACCTGGGAGGCAGAGGCAAGTAGATTTCTGAGTTCGAGGCCAGCCTGGTCTACAAAGTGAGTTCTAAGACAGCCAGGGCTATACAGAGAAACCCTGTCTCAAAAAACCAAAGTGAGCGAGTGAGCGAGAGAGAGAGAGAGAGAGAGAGAGAGAGAGAGAGAGTTTAGATCCCCTGTAGAAGAGGCAACCCGGCAGCCTTTCACCTGAGCTCATGCCCAAAAGAGTAAGAGACACTCTCCCAATGAGCTCATTGTATAGTATAACTATACTCCATGCCTTCAATCTAGGCAGCCTAGAATCAAGAGGAGAACCTCCACCCCACTCCATATACCACATATCTCAGCATCGCAGGGAGCTCTCCTGGATCCCTGGGCTGGTTCTGACCATGGTGCCCTCCACTCTGGCCAATGGGAAGTGAGATGAGTCCTGTAATATAGACCTTCCATGTGTGTGTGGGAATTCACTAGAGACGTCTGGAGCTGTGAGGCATAGCATGACTCAGGCACCTCTAAGACCTTACAGGAGGAGTCTAAAGCCTGACCAATTTAGAAGATCTGGTCCCAAGTCAAATGGGAGTTAGGTTACAGAGCTTTCTGGCAACTATGGGGGCTGGGTGTCTGGTGACTATCCTGTGTCTATCTATAGGAAACAGCTGCTAACAAATAGCTAAAACATAGGCCAAGTGTTTTTGGAGTCTGCAGAGCTGTATACAATCTCTGGATTTCTGAGTGATGATGGATTTAGATTGTTCAGTATTCTTAAAGGCTCACACAGGTCAAATGCAGGGTAGGTCACCATACTTCTTTGCTGTGCCTTCTGAACAGTGGGAGCAGATTTTTAAATCTTCTTGGGTGGGTGGGAGAGAGAGAGAGAGAGAGAGAGAGAGAGAGAGAGAGACTAACCCCAAACTGTGAAGAAACTTTACTTCTGAGCCAACACAGCTTTTCCTTCTCTCAAAAGTATACCTCGAAGACATTGGTTAAAACAAATGGAACCTAAGTGACTTATTTTAATATTTAGGAAACAGATGAGACTCCGGTCCTGGCCAGTGTTTTCCATCCTTTCCAGTGTTGCAACCCTTTAATGCAGTTCCTCATGTTGCGGTGGCCCCAACCATACAATTATTTTTTTATTGTTACTTCATGCCTGTAATTTTGCTACTGTTGTGAACCATAATGTAAATATCTGTGTTTTCTGATGGTCTTAGGCAACTCCTGTGAATGGGTCATTTGACCCCTAAAGAGAGGAATCTAAAGGTCAATCCCTAAAGGTCGGGAGCTGCCAGTCCAGGCCACCTCACTGAGAGTGTGGGAAAGCATATGATGGCTTCACTGTTGAAGGCAGAGCCACAGCCAGACAGCACATGGGAGCACAATCAGGAAATGTGGCCATTATGAAGAAAATCTGGAGGCTGGAAAGCTGGCTCAGTGGTTAGGAGCAGTAGCTGCTCTTCCAGAGGACCTGGGCTCAGTTAACAGTGATCACATGATGGCTCACAATCACCTGTAACTCCAATTCTAGGGACTTGATTCTCCTCTGGGCTCTGTGGATGCCAGGCATGTGTGTGGCATACATATATACCTGTTGGCAAAAATTCCTACACATAAAATGAAGCAGGAGAAAAACCAGGTTGATATGTTCCTCATCTTTAGCCAAAGATCCAGAAAAGGGTCCAGTTCCTATTGGGTCTCAGGAACAGAGTTCAAATTCTAGATTCTAGACCATTTACTTTCTATGGCCTATGTAATATTGGCACTTGCTTAGTCCTTCACAGGTCTCTCAGAGAAAAGGTGCTTAGAGAATAAAGCACTTAGCCGGGTGTGGTGGCGCACGCCTTTAATCCCAGCACTTGGGAGGTGGAGGCAGGCGTATTTCTGAGTTCAAGGCCAGCCTTGTCTACAGAGTGAGTTCCAGGGCAGCCAGAGCTATACAGAGAAATCCTGTCTCAAAAAAACAAAAGAAATAGAGAGAGAGAGAGAGAGAGAGAGAGAGAGAGAGAGAGAGAGAGAGAGAATAAAGCACTACTTCAAGATGATTATGAGAAGAAATGGGGTGGATATAATAGCTCTCTACTGCCAAATATTCCCTGTATCTCAGGAATACATCACCTCAGTTAACCTTGTTACTTCAACATGATTAGCATTCTTATTTCTGTCAGGATGTGCACAAGTCTTCAATATATGGGAGATGCTGAATTAATGGTTAACACGATGATGTTATTGTTACCATTGTTGTGTTTATTATAAGGACAAGCACATTCCAAAATGCTGGGGACACTTCTCTGAATCAAGCTACCAGCTACTTCAGGAAGCCTGGAACAAGACCTGTGCTGTGAGAGGCATTCTCTAAAACACATGTCTACTTACACTCTGGGCTTTTCTGTTAACCCTTGAATATATTAAAGATCTTTGTATGTCAGTAATTTGAAGCTCTTTCTTTTGTACGGATTACTTCACACAAAATGCTTGCCCAAGGACTGGTCTTGGAAAAATCCACTAAAGAAACACATTATTGAAATCATTACAAAATGTCACAGTCAGGGGAGCCTCTGATTGCAAGAACTGAATGCAAGAACTGTCACTTGAACAGTCAGTCCAAGGGGTAAGAGTGAAGTGGTTAAGAGATGGATGGTCCTGTGTACCCAAATGACAGGTGCATTTCTGAGAAATCCCCAAGGAACATAAACATAGTGGCCAAGGGAAGCAAGGGGCCCAGCGTCCAGATGTAGAATCCCTTGGACCTGAGCAGTAAGGTGAGCATGGAAGGATGGCGGGAAGTTAACTGTGGTAATCCTTTGAGCAGTAGAGTCGTGGGGGACATGCTCTCTGGATCTTTTTCTCTTTGTGTATTTGCATGGTGATTGTTTTCCCTGGAAAGAGCTTACATAATATTTATGATGCAATAAACAAACATGTTTGAGAACATGTAAAAAAAAGTCCATATATAGAATTTCTCTCATGACAGATATTATTTGTAAGCACAGCTGAAGGAGCCCAATTCTGAGGGAAGAAGAGACAGCTTATTAATGACTCCAATGTGCCCATCATGACTAATGGCCTAACGGTGTACTTGATCAGCCTCTGGTAGAGGGAGGGGCACCCTCACCCTATTCCTTACAGGTGACCTCAACCAGACCAGAGGGACATAAAGACTCCTTTATCTTTCTCCAGGTCCCATGGAGTTTGCTGCAGGTGGGTTTTTTTTGTTGTTGTTGTTTTTTTTTTTTTTTTTTTTTTTTTTTTTTTTTTTTTTTTTTTTGAGTAGCTGAGGCTGTTGAAATCGAGAAGGCCAGTTATCAGGCCTGGCTGAAGCCTCCGTTATCATGGGAGCCCAGACCCACCTAAGAGCCTCAGGCCTTACCTGTTTCTATCTGGTCCTCTCCAAGACTCCCCCACAGCCATCTGATAAGATGCATTTAGCTGTCTAGTTTGCATGTTCCTGACAATTTTCATTCAAAACATATGCAAATACTGAGGGCAGGCTGCTGGGGACAGAGGTTGCGGGTGAAATGCTTCAAAACTTGTAACCAAATCACTCGATTAACCCAGGAAGAGGCCTTTTGATTTAGGCTTCTATTTGCATCAAAAGCACTGTTAGGCCCCTGCTCATCTGTACTCCCAGATGGCGGCTTATCTCACCTCTGGTGAAGGTGGAGCTAAGCAAGGTGACTGGGGACAGCAGCGACGCCTTGGCTCTATGCCAACAGGTCACTGAAGCCCCTCTCAAAGTACCAGTTGGATATGGGGGAGAGGGTAGGGTTGGGGTCCAGAGACTCAGACAGGCCCCAGCAAGTTCCTAAGCCACAGGACAGAAGTCAGGGCCAGGGCTTACCAGAGGAAGAGTTCTGGGTCCTCTGGGGCACCTGCCTGGGGTGTTTATACAGTGGCCAGGTCAACAGGTTGAGGTTTTAATGCACAAAGAGAAAAGCTCTGCATAAGCCCGCTGGTGAATGAAGTTCTGAAAGAAGTGGTAATTGGATATCTTCTGGAGGCAAGGGACAAATCTGGGTCGGGGAGGGGCAAGGCATGGTGGGGGCTGGAGTGGAGGCAGGAATTTTATAGAAGTATTTCCTGTTTCCTGCTCCTCACCTTCCAGACTATCAACTCAGAAATTCCAAAGAGAACATTTATGTGTTCAGAGCAGTGGCCCTGGACAGTGCCTGCGTCAGGCTGTCTGTCTGTCTTAGGACTAGTGAGCCCTGCCCTCTATTTCTTCCTCTGTTGTAGCTGCTGTGAACACTTTCAGAATTTTAGACTATCAGGCCACATTTTGCATTTGTACCAGGCTAGGTTGTCCTGGGTGACAGCAGGGCTAACAGGAACAAAGACAAGTTCAGGCTACATGCATGCCATGAGACACACAGGCAAGCATGCCCAGGACTCACTTAAACCCATGCATACATGCCTTTGAAAACATACCACAGCCCTATATACATGGTAATATCCTCAGATGTCCTGCAGCCTGGAACCACCATACAAGCCAGAGCTCACGACCCAGGTTGGCATCTCTGATGGCTTAGGACAGTGGTTGGAAGCTGGGGTGGAACTGATAACCTTGGAAGGACAGAAGTCCAGGGCTTAGGAGGCAGAGGAGGAGTCTCTGGGGACATAAGGGTGCTGAGGGGAGACTGTGAGGTGGGACCTGAGCACAGCTGTCCACAAGCTAGGCTCACACTAGCCACTTCTCCGATGTGGACATTTCTAGCCATCATACCTACACCATCGAGTAGACAGGATTTTTAGTTAAAGAATCAGACTCAAGACTAATGAAGTAACTTGCCCAGAGCCCTACAGCCAAACAAAACAAAACAAAACAAAACAAAACAAAACAAAACAAAACAAAAAACAGAATGCGTGTGTAGACAGCGTCTCTTGGATTCCTATGCCTGTGCTGTTTCCATGTGACACTTGTCAAGAAAGGTAGGAGATGCCCCACCCCATCCCCCATAACCTGCATCCCTCATTATTACACTTCTTCTTTTCTTAAAGGACACACACCTGGGTGATTGCCTGCCTCTGATCACCCCCATGTCTACAACTAGAAGAAGAGGCAACCGCTGCAGGATGTGAGATGGGCCAGGTCTGGCTTCTCGGCCTTGCTATGGTAGACTTGATACTTGAAGCAGCCGGTTCTTCATCATGAGAGCTGGAAGCCTGGAAGCAACCCATCCACAGCCTGATACCTCCTCACTGGATCCTCCACAAGGTGGGGAGGGAAAGCCTTCTGTGGCCCCTTTCACATGAACACCGATCCCTACCTAGGGTCTCAACCTTTCTGACCCCCAAAGGTCCTACTTCCTAATTCTATTGTAAGACCCCAACTCAATATATCTCCCAGGCCCCTAGAAACAAAGACAGCATGAAGTTCTTTGTTCTCTCACCTTCAGCCTGAGAAGCCGTGACCCACCCAGGTGCCTGACTCATTGTGTAAAGGGACCAGGGATGTTTGCCAAAGATAGCCTGTAACCCTTACGTTAAAGATGAACTGAGACTCATCATCTCCTTATCATCTCCTTATGATGTTTACTCAGCTTCCCCATTCTTTGTGATCTCATCCTCCCCTTTCTTTGTGGTTTCTTCCTTTAAATACCCCCTCTCCCAGCTACTCGGGGCGCCACGGTCCTCTATCTCTGTGGGGTGCACAGGGTGCATGACTGTGGGCCCGAGAGTTCTTGAAATAAAAATCTTCTTGCTGCTTGCATCAAAATCATTTCTCATGAGTGATTTGGGGTGTTGCCTCTCCTGAGTCAGAACGTGGGGGAGTCCTCACGTTGTGAGTCTTTCACCATCATGCTGGGGACCTCATTGGGGATTTCAACCTGTGAAAGTGGGGAAAGCAAGTGCTCCACCTCAGGTAAGACAAGTGCTTTCAGTTCCCAGTGTGACAAGCACAAATATCTCCAGATATCACTAAATGTCCTTGGTAACATCACCTCAGGTAAGAGCTTCCAGCTAGCTGGGCAGTCTGAAGGAGACTACAAGCCTTTGGATCTGCTGACAGTTTTTAGTGCTTGGGACATACCTCTCCTTTTGGCCTAGGTGCTGACCAGCTGCAGCAGATGGACAAATGGCCTTTAGAATCTTTCTGGGAAGCCATCTAGGTCTTGCAGGAACTGGCCCCACCCTCCCCCATGGGCCACTGGGCTGCCATAGAGACACTTTGTCCAACAGCCCACTTCTAACTGTACCCCTGGAGCGTGCAAATTCAAGGGCCAATTATGAAAATGAAAAATCCAAGTCTTAGCCTCAAATGAGTAGCTTCCTTTGGCACTTTGATCCTTTGGTAATGAGTGCTTGGCTACCAAGGAATTCCAGGAATGCAGCCTGATAATGAAAAGAGGTACCTGCCCCAGAGAGGGCCCCTCACTGTCCTGGCAGAGCATCTCCAAGTAGGATGTCCTGTGCATCTGCAGCAGCTACTCCCAAGCTGGGCAGGGACCTTGCTGGGTTCAGCTGTCCTCTTTAGGCCCTGGGCTTGTGTCCACATCCCTACTATAGGCTGCCAACTACAGTGCCTGCTTCCTGGGGAAAGCAGACATCTCTACATCTATTTGGCTACAAATCAGAAAAAACAACCCCTAATCTAATGTTTTTTTTTAATTGTTTTACACTCCTTTCTTTAAATTTGTGTTATTTTATACATATGAATATTTTGCCTGCATGTATACAAATGTACCATTTGCATGCCTAGTGTCCCCAGAGGTCAAAGGAAGGAATCAGATCCCCTGGAACTCAAGTTAACAGATAGTGAGCCACCATGTGTTTCCTTTGCAAGAGCAGCAAGAGTTCTTAACCCCTGAGCCACCTCTCCAGCTTCTCTTGTTCTTTCTTATCAAGCATAAAAAAAAAAAAAAGGTATTCCTGTCTTAAAGATTTGAAGCCCAGAGAGATAAAGTCATTTTATCAAGAACTTGCTTACAGTGAGGGTTGCTGCTGTGAGTGGAGCCAGGCAGTGGCCTTTGGAGCTGATTCTTCTCAAAGTGGCTGAGTGGAGCCCAGGGTGGTGTCTCACTCTATATTGAAGAAAATGGGATTATAGGAGAGCTCCAGAGAAGTGTCTTAACTGACCAGTGCATAGAAGTGGTGGTTTAGTTTTGAGTAGGACATCACTATGCAGCCCAGATCGGCTTTGAACTGTGGTCCTGTCTGTTTCTCAAGTGCTAGGATTACAGGCCTGAACCGTGATACCCAGCTTAATGCTTTTATCATTGCAAAAGAGCCTGCATGACATTCAGAATATCAGTTAGTAATGTCCCTCCAGGAATCAGTGCAGCCAGGTGGTTTAGGGTTTAGGCTCAGATCCTGAGGACCAAAGATATGTCCTTGCCATCTGATGTCACATGCCTTCCAGCTTCTTCCTCTGTGAGCTGGAGATAAATGCCCATCTCACAGAATTCTCAGATCTGAGGAGTCTCTTAGGGCTTTTGGAAGAGAGAAGTACCATGTAACCTGGGCTCAGGTCACCAAACCTGTCTGAGACTCACAGGGCTTACCAGTCAATTGAGAGAAAGCATGATTCTATCATGGGCCAAGAGATGTAGGTAAAGCTTGCAGCATGAGCTGATGCCTGATTGCAGATGGGGCAGGATGCTCATCTGGATACCAGGACTCCTTAAAGTCAGACTGTATGATAGGAAGGCTCTAGGCCTGAGACCAGGAATCTTGAAGGAACAAAAGGTCTCAACAAGAACTTTAAATACTTGCTGACTATGCCCTTTTGTTCCCTGTGGCCCTGGAGACAGGGTGGGAAGAAAACAGCTTGGCTCCTCTGGAAAGGAAGAGAATTGCAGTTGTAAGGCCCCAGGGGCAGATCCCTCCTCCTCTTCCTTCCCCTTCCCTGTGCCCCGTGGTCCCTTTTAATACACACATACCTTTATGTGGCACTCACAGTAGCCTGATTGTGAGCACCAGGGACTGTGGCAAGGAAGAACCAGAGGGAAACATGACTAATAATTGCCACTCTTTCTGAAGGGCTGATTGAGTGCCTGGCTGAGGTGTCCCAGGCATTATCTCACTTAAGGTCTGTGGAGATTATCTTCTGTCTTTCAAGAGGAAACTTAAGCTTCAGACGGGTTAACTACTAAGCTCAAGGTCACAAAACTGTCAAAAAAGTAGAGCCAAGGTCCAGTTCCAGGGCCTTCACTGGTCTACCATCCACAATTATGCCTTCCTCTGTAGAGTTACGTTTTATAAGTGTTTGGTGAGAGCAATAAGAAAAGTAATATGCTAGCCAGATGTTGGCACACACCTATAATCCCAGCATTTGGGAAGCAGAAGCAGGTGGATCTCTGTGAGTTCAAGGACAGCCTGATTAACAAAGTGAGTTCTAGGACAGCCAGGACTACACAGAGAAACCCTGTCTTGGAAAACAAACAAAATTTTAAAAAGGAGGAGGAGAAAGAGGAGGAGGAGAAGAAGAAAGGAGAAGGAAGAGGAGGAGGAGAAGAAGGAGAAGGAGAAGGAAGAGGAGCAGGAGAAGGAGAAGGAAGAGGAGGAGGAGAAGGAGAAGGAGGAGGAGGAGGAGAAGGAGAAGGAGGAGGAGGAAGAGGAGGAGGAGGAGGAGGAGGAGGAGGAGGAGGAAGTAACTAATAGAAATAATACAATCCCTGTGAGCATCCCTGTGCTGTGTCTACTCACAGAACAGCAGCTTGTATCTCTGTTATTCTATTCAAGGAATGGTGGCATGCTTTTTTTTATGTATTGAGAAATAACAGATTAAGTGAATCCATTCCAGTCTTACACACACCTCTTATCTATTCATCTTCCTTCGGGCTGCAGCATATTCCTGTGAGGACTATCAGTATCCCAGATACCACCCCACCCACCCCACTTGTGTAGCCAAACACTTAATGGTCATGGGTTTAGGTCTGGCTCTACTCAAATCCTGCCTTTGTATACGCACTCTATGAACTTGAGCCTGGCAGTTAAGCTTTCTGCAATATAACATCTCTGTTCCCTAAGCAGGGAATAATAGTTCCGAGCTCCTGAAGCTGTAGAGAAGACTCAAGAAACAAACACGCACTTACTATTGTGAGCTATTTTAAGAAAAAGAGCTAGGCAGCCATGCGCCATTTCCATCTGTTCTTCACCCTCCTACTGCTGCAGAACCCAAGGTACCAGACTGCCTAAAACACAGGCTGTGGGCACAGACATAGGGCATTCCTCTCTGTTTTGTGCCTGGGACTGTGGGCTGCCATTTTTATCAAACTGGTACTTATAACCCGTAGATTAATTCAGCAGAGTTCACCCGATTAACCCAGTTCTGCATACCTTCATGGGACTCATTGACAGGGACCTCTGCTCCCTGCTCTCTTACCAGGCTTACCATGAAGAACATCTACAAAATCTTCATCTTGCAGGGGGTAGCTCAAGGGTATCAGGGTTGGGATAAGATCACCATACTGTCATTTATTTGCCCTGTGCTTTGAAATATCGAGTAGGATTAAGTTACCATGAAGATAAATAGACACACAAAATAATAGCAGCTCAATAAGACAAAGTCCTGAACCAAAAGGAATATGGCAATCCTTGGTGCTTGAGATACAGGCTCTCCTATGCACATTGACACACACTCAAAGTGTACCTCATAGACCAAGATAGCTGCTGAGGTTCCAGCACTCAGACTCATGTTCTAGTCAATAGAGAAAAGCAGGAAGGAAGCTCCTTGCTTTGGTTGGTTTTTTGAGACAGGGTTTCTCTGTGTAGCTCTGGCTGTCCTGCAACTTGCTCTGTAGACAAGGGTGGCGTCGAACTCAGAGATTCACCTACCTCTGCTCCTCAAGTGCTGGGATCAAAGGTGTGTGCCACCATAGCTAAATTGTATATACTAATTTATGGTATAGACTATCATCTGTATCAAACTGTGAGCATCATCATGAGTCAGCTGTGATCTTGCAAAAGATCATCCCAGCTGGACTTGTTGCCTGTTGAGGCCTCTCAGAAGAGGGGTTTGGATGATCATAGACCCTTGAATATCCAGTCTCTCCTTCCAATGCAGTTGTATGTATTCTGCACCAATTGCATGTGGCCTCAGGAAGGGGCCAGAGTACAGAGGCAAGAAAGGACTAGAGGAGGAGGTTGTGTTGGCACAACCATGGGAAACTAAAACTGTTTGTGGGAGATGGACCGACCTCCCAGTGTTGTTGGGAACAAAATAAAAAGGGGGGCTTCATGGCCCTGGGGAAAGTAGGGGAGGAAAAGATGCCCACCGCCCCGCCAGAGTTTCCCTATTCTCTGGTCAGTCAGGCGTGGGAAGGCTGCTACTTACCCTATCCATCATCCCTGGGTGGGCATTCCTCTATCCCATTCTTCAAGGGGTGGTCAAGGGGCAGCCCTGCCTGGGGACCCCTACTTAGCTAAAGCCACCAGGGTTGTGGAGAGAGGGAATAGGGGAAGTAGTTTCCAACACTAACCAGAGTGCGCAGCGGAACTTGAAGGACAGAGACTGTCTATGGTTTAAGAGCTTTATTATAGAAATGCAGGAAAAAGAGAGAAGGTAGGAGAGAGAGGAAGAGAGAGAGAGAGAGAGAGAGAGAGAGAGAGAGGAGAAGACAAACAGAAAGGGAGAGGAGAGAGGAGAAGACAAACAGAAAGGGAGAGGAGAGAGAAGTGAGAGGACAAAGGAGTAAGAGTAAGAGTAAGAGCGAGAGGTGTGGGCTGAGCACCCCCTTTTATGGTCTTTACTGTTGCTAGGTAACTGGGGAGGAGTTTAGCCTGAAGGTCAGAAGCTTGGGCCATTGCTTATGTGACTACTGACCATGCTTCTCTTGTGGGGGCTGTGGGAGGTGGTACCTTAGGCAGGGGCTGGAGTTCTAGGAGCATAAGGGAATGCCTACCGTGTCATGTAGGTGAATTATGACCATCGGGGTTCAGACCTCAGCTCCACTGGAGACCAGCCTGCAATTCCCCACACAGTGTGTCTGCTTTAAGGACACCCAAGCTTCTGTCCCGTGCATCAGCCATTGCTCAGTCAGCCTGATAAACTTGATGATTCCCTAGGGTAGACACTGGTGGAACCAGACCTCAGTTGGTGGTTAGAACCTTAAGAGAGTGGGTAGATATTGCTCAAGTCTCCTCCTGGGAAAGAATTTTGGCAGCATATCTCTACCAAGAACCCATTAGTTGGCTTTCCTCACCTGTCTTGTTTTAAGTAAGGACACTAGTCTGTCTGGCCATCCTTGGCCCAGACAAAGACTAGGAGGTCTAGACCTCAGTAACTAGAATGATTGTGTTTTGAGGAAGAGTTTGTAGCCATTGCTACCATTGAGAAAAATGCCTTCCAACCTCACCTCTCTGTTTTGCTGATCTGTATGATGTAGTCATTATTTTGTTAGGAGATTTAGCTGAGATTCTGTGACATGCCAGTTTTTTTTTCCCCTGGGGATGTTGGACATTCAATATCTCTCAAGAAATTCTAATATTCTTGGGACAACATCTCTGCCTTTGAATATGTTCATTAATAAGCTGAGGACTTACTGACTCCTATTCTCTCAAGTGGTACTGAACCCACCCTGGGCTGACTTCATGTTGGGCGGCATGAGTAGAAGCACACAGGGTCAGCTGTAGCTATTACCATCATCCCTGTCTCATAGGTCAGCATAGTGAGACCCATAAAAGTGCAAGCAGGCACACAGAGTTTCCATTCAGAGCCCATTCCATTCAGATTCTTCCAAGCCTGAGCCCCTATCCACTGTTTGGCATGCCATTCCATGGATAAATGTCCTTGAGTGTAGAATCTTTGTGGATGCGGATCTAAAGAGAGGCTTCTCTTGCAAGCATGCCTCTTAGCGGGGACTTCATAGCCAACTGTGTTTGATAGGATGCTGGTCTGTGACTTCTTCCTGTGCATAGTTATGGGAAACCCTGGTGATTATCCCAAGGAGCCTGTGGGTCCAGAGCCGTGGACGATCCTGGTTTCCTAGTGGGTCAGAGCTTTCTTCTAGACCTCCAAGGACCCCACTCCTCAGCACCACTGTGTAGTGTGCCTTTGTATGGGTCTATCAGTGGTCAACCTTGCTCTCATGAGTGACATAATTAGGCTATCTTTCCCCTCTACAATTATTACCAGTGGATACCATCAACTCAGGGCTTGTAGCTAGGGTTTTGGGTTGGCTGGAGTACCCAGAAGGAACCACAGTAATTGCTCCAGGGCCTTATACCAGGAGGATCCAAGAAGGGCCAGCCAAGGAGTGCTGCCAAGCCTGGCACTAGCTCTGCCTAGATGTCAGTTGGCCAAAACAAGGTTCCTTCTATCCCCTTGAGCTCTGGGCCTTATGCACCATAGGATCATACACTAAATCCAGAGGGTAAGACCAAGTCCTAGGAAGGCTTAGAAAGTTTTCTGGGTATGGGGGGAAAGCCTATAAGGATGTGGAAAAATAAGCCTACCCTGAGTCATTTGCTAGCTCTTGTACACATCTGTCTCCTGATGGCTCAGCTTTATGAAAGAAGAGGTATCAGAAGCCTGGGGAAAGGAATTATCAGGGAGTTGAGGAACTTGAGGCTGAAGCTTCAATGAGTTCTCCATCCTTGGGGGGGCATGGGTTTTCATATTGGCAACATAGGGAGTCAGAGATTATTTAAGCCAAAATGAAACAAGTCCAACTATTGCTTTAGAAAATTCTCTGGGGAAGTGTGAAAACAAAACACCCAAAACTATCATTCAGGATTCTCCAGGGAAATAGAACCAGAGAGATGAGGAGAAAGAGGAGAGTAGGAAGGCAAGAAGGAGAGGGGAAGGGGAGGAGAAGGGGAGGGGAAGAGAGAAGGGAAGAAAGAAGGGAGAGAAGGAGGAAAGGAGATACAAGAGACTTAGTATGTGTGTGTGCACGTGTGTGTGTGTGTGTGTGTGTGTGTGTGTGTGTGTGTATGTGTATGTTCATAGTTGTGTGTGTGAGGGTACATGTGTGTATTTAGGTATGCATATGTGCATGTGTGTGCACATGTGTGTCTCCATGTGCATATGTACATGTGTATGTACAAGTATGTACATGTGCATGCATAATTAATTATATGTGTGAGGGTGCATGTATATAGTTGGGTACACATGTTCTTGTGTGAGAAGACGAGAGAACAACCTCAGATGTCATCTTTTCATCTTTTTTAAAAAATAAAATAGTCTGTTCTCATCAGGATTACTGTTGCTGTGGTGAAATACATGACCAAAGCAAATTGAGGAAGAAAGAGTTTATTCGGCTTACATATCCTGAGTCACATTTCAATAAGGTAGGAACTCTAACTAGGCAGGAATCTTGAGGGAGAGGCTTATGTAGAGGCTATGGAGGAGTGCTGTTTACTGACTTGCTCCTTATGACTTGTTCAGCCTGTTTTCTTATAGAACCCAGTACCACCTGCCGAGGGCTGGGCCCTCTCCCATCAATCACTAGTTTAGAAAAATGCCCTACAGGCTTGCCTACAGTCCAATCTTACAGAAGCATTTTCTCAGTTGAGGTATCCTTTCCTCAGGTGACTCTAGTATGTGTCAAGTTGACATAAAACTAGCTAGCACGGGTCTCTGGCTGACCACCAAGTCTGCCTGTAGCCATCTTCCCAGCACAGGGATTATAGGTGCACATCACTACACTGGATGGTTTTTATGTGGGTTCGTATGCTTTCAAGATGAGCACTTTACAGACCAAGCCATCTCCATCTCCCCAGCCATCACGAGGCTCATTTTAAAGAACTGGCTCACAGAGTTCTGCAGGAGATCAGAAGGCTGTGGACTCAGACAGACTTTGATGTTACCATCTTGGGGCACCAAACACCCAGGACTATATGCTGTGATTTTCACTCAGAAGTCTCAGGGGTGGGGGAGGGGTATAGAACTATTCACACCCCAGAACTGTAAAATGGTTTCTGCCTAAAGCCAACCTTGGTTTTGGGCTTGTCTCCTCCTTGCTCTAAGTGCTCTGACCAGTCCTCATCAATCCATCTTCTTTGTCCTGCCTGAATTGTAAGCTTACCAAAGGCAGAGTCCATGTTCTCTCCCAGAGTCCCTGTTGTAGGTGATCAATAATCATGAGACAACAGCTTTCCACCTGGAACTTGTCCTTGTGTCAAGTGAATCTCGTCATCTCTTCCTCTCCCACTTCGGGTACCTTGGATGTTGGCAGCCACAGGCAGGACAGAGATGTTAACAGACTGAATGGAGCAGTATAAAGCAGGTGTAGGGCTTAATCTTAATTCTGATATTGGCATTCAAAGTGTCAACTGATTTGTTTACTTTTCTGTCACCTGTTCATTAAATGTCACAAATCCCTGTGTGCAGCAGGGTCGGGTGTTGGATCCACACAGCAGAGAATGGGCATGGGGTTTTCTCGAACTCTTAATGAGTTCGCTAAGTAGCAATGACAAAACAGTGCATTCCATGGGCAGTGAGGGAAGTCAGGGAATAAAAGAAGCAGAGTTGAGACTCCTGTCCTGAATAAGTGGAGGGTCTTCTCTTCTGCCGGAGGAAGCAGCTAGGCTGAGTCTAAATGGGAAGCAGTCCATCCAGGGCTCCTTAGGGAGGAGCAGGGTGTGAGCTGACAGTGAGAAGTGACGTGGGAAAAGTTCCCTTGGCGCTGCCAGGACAGGCCTGGAGGCCAACGTGTGGCACAGGGAGATGTCCCAATAGAACAATTCTTTGGCACTCCTGCTGGGAACAGTGTATATTTTTCCATGACTTTTCAGCATCCAGGCCAGCTGTTCATCTGGTTCTTGTCATGAAGAACTATTCACCTTGAGCAGGCCTTACTTCCTTGGCTTGCCCTTCCCTTCATCCTGGCTTGACTCCTACCTCCTTCAGTAATCCTGAGCCAAATGGAGAGAGGTCAGAGACACGGAATGAGGCAGACAAAACAGAATAGAAAACCCCATTAGCTGGAGGATACCAGGTTCTCTGTGTTCGCAGAAATACCCAGCCAAGCTAAGGCTCTGCCTCACTAGCTCCATCTCTAAAATAAAAGTAGATAAATGTATTTCATTAAGTACAAAGAACACCTATATGCTGAGCCCTTTAATGAACCAAGGCTGGCCTCTGATGGGCAGAGGTGAACACTCAGACTCAGCCTGTACTCTACTGAATCCTCTGTTTACCTTCTAGCTCATCACTCAATGAGACTTATCATAGTCCTCAAAATTTGCAGATTCCTCAAAAAGGCTTTCCCTGACCTCCCTTGCCAAGGAGTGCCCAGTCCCCTTAGCTAGTATCCTTCCTTTGTCACCACAGTTGAATCTTCAGTGTGGTTGGACACCTGTCCAATCTTGTGCCTCTGGGTAAAGTGTGTCTGGAGAAGGTTTACTGGTGGAACACTTGCTTCCTATATTTCCTGGCACAGGAGGCAGATGAAAAATATGAGACTCTAAGTAAGAGGAGTACGCCTTTTACAAAGCCTGATTCCACTGGCCTGTGTCCCTTAAGGATCTTCCAAGGTTTTATTTAAGCCAGTATCATCCTATCTGTTTCCTCCTTTAGGCAGGAATTATGACCAAGTAGCTCAAGTGTCCGGTTGAGCCTGTGAATGTTAGCTGAATGCCCACCTCGTAGCAGACACCAATTCTGTAGAAGCCTTCTCAGAGATTTTTATCTCTCTAAGTTGTCACCTATCACCTGTCTGCACAGCTAGTTGGATCACAGGTTTGATCTAGAAGAGAGATTTGAAAGGCTTTGGAGTAATGGGCTAACACCTCTTTGTCTGTGCTAGCATAAGTACGCTGCTTGCTGTGGAGAAAGATTGTGTGTCTGTGCTAAGCTGAATGGTACCCCTAAGCTGCTTGCTGTGGAGAGAGATTGTGTGTCTGTGCTAAACTGAATGGTACCCCTCAAATATTTTTCCTTCACCTCATCCTTGGAACCTGCAGATTATAAAATTAAGGACTCTATAGTGGTGCTAAAGCAATGGCAGATGTCTGCACTAGAAGTTCTGATAGGAAATGATCAAAAGAAAGTGAGGCAGGGACAGAGGCTGTATAGCCACAAGCCAAGGAACACAGTGACTACTGGGTAGAGGCAAGGGAGAATTCCTTCGAGTTCTGAGATACCCAGTTTGTGGTGAGTTGTTGAGAAAATTAAGGAAGATAACGTGGTAGACTTTCCAGGGCCCTATAGTCAGGAACACCACGGTGCTAATCACTGACTGATTGACCTGGGTGCTCTAATCCAGGTCTTCTGTCTGAGGGCTCCCTCTGTCCCAGGCAATTCTGTTGCAGTGATTACACATTACACAGCACACACAAATCTATCTGACTTACATCCTTTGTCTGAGCGAACCAGAGTGGGGAAATAGAGCACAATGACCACAGAGCTAGATTGTCATCATTGGCTAAATGAAACTGTCCTGTAACATGGGGAGAGAGATGGTGGAAGCTGGTCCTTTCCCCATGGTAGGACCACAGGGAGCCATCCAGAAAACTGCTGTCCTGCAAGTTGAGGTGGACAGGGACAGCGCTTTTGCTGGAGTAGTCTGTTGCAAAGCTTCACATTCTTCCCATCAAAGTGTCCCCATCCATCTTTGAGCCCTGTTTTTCACCCCTGAAGCTTTGGTATCCCATCCTCCACAGAGCAAAATAACAGCCAGTTGCTTTCTTTCTAAGGAGGGAGTCCAGGGTGAGGTCAACCAGTCTGAGCCACACTGGATTCGCACCCTATAATCATGGGGAACTTAATCTGATCCTCAGGTTCTTTGTTTGGAAAATGGGAAGGAAAAAACACATCTTTGTTTGTTTGTTTGTTTAGGATGCAAGCTAGTCATATGAATAAGCATTCTTCATGCATGCATTGGGCAAAGCACAATCAGCTGCCCTTCCAATCCCAGCTCCGATTCCCGCTCCGATTCCCCTGAATTCTGTCGTATTTTTTCCTGGACCTTTGGGAAACACCATTCATTGCAATTGCCTATATTTCAGGCTCTGTGTTAGGCATCTTCCACGTCTCATAATGCAGTAATGAGATAGCCCTCTCTTTAGTGGGGGGTACCATTATCCCTACTTTACAGGGGAAGAAGCAAGGCTAGAGAACAGTGTCTTGTCCAAGGCAACATAAGAAAGGCAGCTCTTAGCCATCTCAGTCTCCATCCCTACTGCCTCCAGGGTTTAGAAAGTTGGACCCCAGGGAATGCCCTGGACCAGAGCGCACAGTTCTGTCTTTACATCTGACGTCACAGGATAAGTTGCAGTGGTTCAGAAAAATAGTAAATGGAAAAAGAGTTGGATAACGAAGAGTGTTTAGCAAACCTCTTTCTACTAAGGTGAAAGAGATTGGCTTGCCGGCTCACCTTCTGCCCTTGTTTCCTATGTGACCCTCTGCCTGTCAGCTTTCTTTCAAAAGGACAAGGCAATAATACGCTCTGAGCCTTGGCCTGGAGTCGGGCCAGGGATGATAAAGAGTCCTTTCAGCTTGAACAGAGCCAGCTGCTGCCGCCTGTGTTCAATCCTCTGTCCCTAACGGTGCCCAGTATGGTACGTGCTCCGCGGTATTTGCGGAGGGGTGAACGACTCCTGCTTGTCTCAGCTCTTTTAGAGTTATTAAAAGTGGAAAAGCCAACTTTGCATAGCTGGCCCGAGGAGCTGACTGCTGAGTGGTCTGGTTTGGAGTAAGGCCCTCCCTCTTCTGTTACACAATCAGCTGAACACAGAGGCTTGGCCAGGTTGGGCCCTGCCTGCACTTGGGAGAGCACCTAACTGTTCACTGCTGTGGCTTTCTCGAAGGGGTTAAGCCTTGGGCTGTCTGGCCTGGGTGTTCTCCAGTCCTGTCTTGCCTTACTACCTTGCCTCCTGCTGAGATGTGGCCATTAGTTTACTGATAAACAAGGGACACACTCCACCACTGTTACTGCTGCTACACCAAGCACAGCTATCTGTCGGCACACCCCTCCTGACCTCCTAGGCCACTCGAGAGGGTACCTTTTCTCTGCTTTGCTATTTGGAAACCCTGGATTCATGACCGAGATAGACCGCTCAGACACAAATGGGAATCTATGATGGAGCTTCCAGAAGAAATATTTTCAACCCAAGAGGAACAATAACCAATAATGAACTAAACAAGTTCTGCCAAACCTGGGGTCAGGTGCTGGCTAAAGAGCCCTCACTCCAGAACTAAGGCTGGAATCTTTTCCCAGGGGAAACAGGTGACTCCTCACTTCTTGTTCCGTTGTGTCTCAGTTCTTTGACCTGCCTCCTCGGTTAGACATCAGGGATAACCATGAACCACCAAGGATGTGCTTTGACAACTCTAATAGCAGACAACTTCACTGTCCTGCTCCACTAGAGTCTGTCAGTCAAATCTGAATGGATTTTGTATTTTTTAAATGACTGAAGGGGGATAAAATCAGAAAGACCCTCTGTGCTGTTAAAGGATCACATGATGGCCAAGCCCATAAGGCTTCATTGGAATAAGACACACTGGCTCATTTATACTGCAGCTGACTGCTTTATTATTGCCCAGGGAGGTTCCTAACCATGAGCTCTGCTGTGTGACACACTCAGAGCTACAGTAGTATCACCTGTCCCACCCATCCACTCAAAGGGGCATTTTTAGACTGGTCATAATTCCATCTCAGATCTGCATTGATGGACAGACATTTTCAATTGGGCTTGGGTGAGGGACTCTAACTGTAATCCACCTAGGTGAAGTGCTATATGCTCTGATACCATCCTCTCATTCTTCCAAAAACTGGACTTGGTTACTATCATAATGTCTTTATTTTTTTAATCTACAAATGCTTGGATGCTTTTTTCCTGTCTTTTATCTTTATCATAACCTGGCTCTTGCTTTTTGGTTCACAAAGTCTATGTGAATTTTTATAGAAAAATCTTTGCTGACCTTTAACCTAGACCGTGGAGCTCTGCCAGAAAATTCCTTCATTGGACCATTCTATACCATACAGAAGTCAGGAATTGTAGAAAGAATCTCTTGTGTACTGTATGGAAGCATCGCCTGTCTGTTAAAAGGCTGTTGGCCTATTAGCTTAGGCCCAAAATAGGAGGTGGGAGTTCTGGAAGGGAGAGAGGATTCTGGGAAAGAGGTAGACTCAGGAAGTGATTCACCCTGAAAGCTGATGGAGGCGGTCTTACAAACTTGAGGAGAGGTACCTAGCTACGTGGCAGGACTTATAGAGTAAACAGGCTAATTAAGTTATGAGCTAGCTAGTTGGTGAATAAGCCCAAGCTTATTGCTTAGACAATTATTCATAAGTCTTAGTGTCATTATTTTGGGAACTTGGAAACGCCAGATGTTATAAGAAATCATTTATAGACCACAGACAAAATTTTGGTTCTAGAACTCTCCTTGACCTTGGAAGGCCGTGTAAAATTGCCTAAAGACCTATTAGCATCCACGCCTTGCTCTGGGACATCATCTCCCCTCTCCCTTCCTGGAGTCTCCAGTTTTCCTCTCTCACATTGTGTAGGAAGCCCTTTTGCTTCTTCAGTGTTTCCCGCTCTTCAACTCCGACTTCCCATAGGAGAAATTAAATTGATGGATCAATGGATCCCAAACCAATCGAAGGATTAATCACCGTATTCAAATATTTTCAAGCATCATGCTGGTGGCCTGGTCAGTATGAAGTGCTATTTGACACACTGCTCACCCTCGGGGATTAAGATGACTTGGAGGCCTTGGACTAGAATCTGACTTTCTGGAGTCTCCTCTAAGCCGAGCTCCACATGTCCTGATTGGGTCTTCCCTTTCTCTGTCTCACCATGGTCATCTCCTCACCTGTGAAAATAGGCCCAGGCATCTTTACTTCCAGGCCCACTCACTGGGCCAGCTGGCATGGAAGGACTGCATCAGAGGCAGCATGCACTGCAGCCAGTGGCTTCCTCCCCTCCCCGGAGAATAGCAGGGGATATTCTAAAGTTTACCATCCCCAGACTGAGACAAAAAAGTCTCCTGAAGCCCTTGCAGCCGCTGCTGTCTCTGCCTTTCTTGCTCATGCACCCTGCATGCCCTGAGGAGTTCTGGATGGGAACTCACCTCCCACAACCCGGGGCACAGCCAAGGCCAAGTTCTTCATCCAGGATCAATAATTTTTTTTCTTGTTACCTTAAAGAATAATAATGTGTGGTGTGTCAATGTCACAGTCCTCTCTGTCAGTCCCTCTGTCTGCCTCTGGCCTTCCTCTCTTATTGTGTAATGCGCCCTTTACAATGTTCTTTCTGAGTTAGAAATGAAGCATGTGGGAGGGGGAGGACTTAGCTGGAGGACTCTGGTCTGCTGAGCTCGGAATCTGCTGAGTCCTCCGCTCCTTTCGCTGCAGCTACAGTCCCCAAAGCCTGCTGCCTGTTCCATGCAAGAATAGCTCAACTCTATGGACCACTTCCAAGTTCTGAAGCCTCTGCCCTGCTGGCCTCTACATCTCTACATCGTCTCTCTCAAGAGACGGTACTCCAGCCTCTTCCCCCTCCCCCATAGAAACCTTGTTTGCTGCAGGGCTGGTCACATGCCTCTCCTTCCTGTTTAAACACTTCCAAGTTTTCCCACCACCCAAAGGATGAAATCTAAATGTCTGTACACATGAGATGCTTGCAGCTGAATGATACATATCATATTGGTCTCCAGTGTAGTTCTAAGTGAGATTGTGGGTTTTGTTTTTGTCTTTTTGTTTGTTTTTGTTTTTTCTAGTAGGCTGCATGCTCAGTTGGCCCTGATAGCATCCAAGCTGGAACTCCTGCTCCATTCTTGCTCTGCTCAATCCCTTGTATTCCCCTCCCCTCCCCCAAGATTACCTTCCAAGCTCATCTTACTTTGTATGTCTTAGGAGCAGACAGAGCCTGGTAGCCACCCCTCTCTACACTCAGGCAGACTTGGGTACAGGACCCAGTGTGGTCAATTGGTGTCTCCCCTTGCACTTAGAGTTGAGTGCACTTAGAGGGTTGAGTACAGTGCAAGGTATTGGTAAGGAATTGCTCTTGGGCAGGAGCCAAGTCATCAGTACTCAGGTTCCAATCACATGCTGCCACACCTGACCCACATTGTGTCTGCCTAGACTCCCAATTTCTGCCTGATCCTGACTCCCTAGCCTCACCTTTGAGTCCCTGGGTCACTTCATAGCCTTTCCTTCTGCTCTCTCCCATGTCTTGTGACCAGAGTGAACTGATGCGAATAAGCTGTGTAGCTTGGTGTCCTGGGGCAGGCACTGCAGCCCTCTCTTCTTCGAGCATCTCTGCTCTTGTGCATCCTGACCATCTCTGATGCTGCTCCTCGTGGAGAGATGCCGGCCTTGACACGGGATTCTTTCTCTGAGTGGACCAATGGGATTTTTCTGATGGCATGTTTTTGCAGTTTGCAAACAAAAGCATTCCCCCAAAGTCAATGTAATGAATTTTCTTTACTTGACATATACATTTCCTGAGGACTTCCTATGGGTCAGGGTGAAGAGCAAGGCAATGGGAGGAGGCTCTCTGAGTGTTGTTACCCGAGGGAGGAATAGGTATTAGGCCATGGCAGAAGACAAAATGGACCCTCTTAATGAATACTAATTATCATTAAGTGAGAAATGAAGAAGGAACCCAAGTAAAGCATACAGGACAGGGACTCTGGACCAAGTTTAAGGGGCACTTTCCTCAGTAGGGCTGAATGCTAAGTCCTCAATGTTGGCCAAAGAATTCATGCTTGGCATCACCAGCCAATATTCTATTTATAGCCACTCAAATGCCAACCCCTAGGGATTTGCCCTGGTCAGTATGACCAGAAAGGATAATATTTCTACTCTCTACTTCTTAGACCACTCCAACTCTGCATTTACCCTCAAGGCTGATGTTCTGGTCCTAGGACTTTGGTGTTTTACCTTATCAAGCTCTTATATCCCTGTGTCCCAGTTCCTCATTTGCAGCACGGGGGAGAGTTGGAACGGCAGTAAGATCTGGCAGAGTGGCTGTGAAGAAGAAACATGGATCCAGTTTGGAACAACTGAAGCTCTAACAGCCTCATAGTTCACTGGTTAGCTTGATTCAAAGAATGAATGAGTTCATGTTACCAATAGACTGAAGACATTTAAATTACTGTCATGCTGTTTGTAGGATGAGTGGATACGTCTGAATTCTTCAAACCAAAGGCCCCATGGTACTTTCCCACTGTAGGTCTTCAAAATTAACCATTAAATATCCATTGCAGACCCCTGCTGCCCCCAAAAGGAAGCAAGACTTAGCTGAGCCTCAGGCTGGCTAGTTCCTCTACCAGGCTCAGATCTCCTCATCCTCCTCTTCCTTTTCCTTCTCTTCCTTTTCCTCCTCTTCTTCTCCTTTTTCTCCACCACATCTTCCTCTTCTTCCTCATCCTTCTTCTCCTCCTCCTACTTTTCCCTCATCTCTTAGGCTTGGTACAATCCTTAATTCCCCACAGAAGTATTCCAGAACACTTGGACCAAGTCAGATGCCCAGAATGGACAGAGAGTAGTGAACTTTGTCTGTTAGCAACTCTTTCAATGGCTGTTGTGTTTATAATAGGTTAAATGGTACCTGCTTTTCTTACAAGAACATAAGTATCTTTTGGATAGGTCATCTATTTTGTGTTGATCCCTAAAGTATCATTGAAGATTCTCAATAAATGAATATATATATTTTTTTTTATTTTAGCTCTTTGATACAAGGTCTCTTATGTAGTCCTAGCTATCCTATCACTTTCTATGTAGACCAAGCAGACCTCAGACTCACAGAGATCTACTTGATTCTGCCTCCCTAGTGCTGGGATTAAAGGCATGCCCCAACCATAATCATCATGAATATTTTAAGAAGTTTATTAATGTCATTCTTTCATCATAGAAGGCATTGCATTAGACAGCAAAACCCATCGTGTCTATGTCAATATCTAGAAGAGAAAATTCTAGGGCACTTCTGATGATCTAACAGGTTAGTAGATGTCATACTTAACATTGCTATTGGTGTAATCAAGAACCACGACCAAAGAAACTTGGGTTTGTTTGTCCTACACTTCCACATCACTCTCCGTCATCAAAAGAAGTCAGGACAGGAACTCCAGCAAAGCAGAGAGAGGTCCAGAATCAATGGAAGGTGCTGCTTACTGGCTTGCTCTTCATGGGTTGCTCAGTGTGCTTTTATAATAGGACCTAGAATCACCAGCCCAGTGATGGCACCACCCACAATGGGCTGGGCCCTCCCCCATCAATCACTAATTAAGAAAAGTTCTACAGTTTTGCTTACAGTCTGCTTATAACAACATTTTCTCAAGTGAGGCTCCCCCATCTCTGATGACTCTAGCTTGTGTCAAATTGACATAAAAGTAGACTGTGCAATAGACAAATCTGCTCAGTTAGGCAGAAAAGTGCATAGACCTATAATGGGTGAACCTAATCATGCATGAGTCATGAAGTGCCCATTAGGGTCTGACAGAGATAAATCCTTTCTAGTAATGTTAAAAGAGTAAAAGATTCCAAGGTCTACACTATTCAATCTATAGATGGTTAAAAAGCATTCAGTCTAGGACATTATAGGTACGAAACTCTGAGGATATCCATATAAAATGACACAATACATGTGTTTAATTGATGCATGTTCTCCTGTGTACTTTTAAATCATTTCTAGATGACTTAGCATATCCAATACAATGCAGATTTTATACAATAATTGTTACACTCTATTGTTTAGGGAATAGTGACAATATAAGACTATACAAGGGGTTGGGGATACAGCTCAAGTGGTCAAGTGTTTGTAACACAAGTATGGAGGCCTGAGTTCTTTTCCCTAATCATAATCCAAGCAAGGCAGCATAAGCTTACAATCCCAGTTTCATGTGACCCCTGGTTTATATGTGGGAGATAGAGATAAGAGCTTGACATTTTTTTGTCAGTCAGACTAGTCAAATTGATGAAAGTTCAGTGAAACACTCTGTCTCAAAATATAAGTTGGAGTGTAATTGAGGAAGTCAGCTGTTATCAACCTCTGGCCTCATATGTATGTATACACATGCACACGCGCGCGCGCGCACACACACACATGCACGCACACACACACATGTGTAAACTCACATGTGCATATAATTTGTACATGTTCAATACTGATGCATTTCTCTAAAATTAGGAAAAGCAAAGTGGTTGAATCTAAGGAAGAAGAACGAGTGAATACAGAGGCCATGACTGTGACTAATTAATGGAGTGACTAATTGTTAAGTGGCTACAGGGTTCAGGCTTTGTGTCCGGTACTGATGTGACTGAAATAAATAGCTGAGACTGCATTCTCGGGGAGTCTACAGGCTGGTTGGTAAGACAGAAAACAATAAGCAAATATAGTATTGGTCTTGAGGAAAGTGTTTTCAAAGTCTGTGATTAATTCCATGAATTGCCATATGAGCTAGCCAGAGGCAGCCAAGTAATTCTGAGATAAAAATGAGGCTGAGAGAAAAGGGCCACCCCACCTAAGCAGATGGAGAAGGACCACCCTGTCCTGTCTGTCACCCCATTCTCACCATTTCTATGCCCATCTGTCTGAGACCTTAATTCCTACAGATTGAGAGGGGCCGACTGAGCCCGGTTCGTGGCACCACCCCATGTGAATCAATGGAGAAGGATCACCCATGTGAGTAGGTGGAGAAGGACCACCCATGTGAGTGGATGGAGAAGGACCACCCATGTGAGTGGGTGGAGAAGGACCACCCATGTGAGTGGATGGAGAAGGACCGCCCATGTGAGTGGATGGAGAAGGACAACCCCATGTAAGTGGATGGAGAAGGACCACCCCATGTAAGTGGATAGAGAGGACCACTCATGTGAGTGGATGGAGAAGGACCACCCCATGTAAGTGGATGGAGAAGGACCACCCCATGTGAGTGGATGGAGAAGGACCACCCCATATGAGTGGATGGAGAATGACCACCCCATGTGAGTGGATGGAGAAGACCACCCCATATGAGTGGATGGAGAAGGACCACCCATGTGAGTGGATAGAGAAGACCACCCCTTTTGAGTAGGTGGAGAAGGACCACCCCATGTAAGTGGATGAGTGGCTGAGGTGCAGTTTGTCCACTCTCATTCCTTAGGAGCATTGCTTCTGTCTCTGCCCTACACACACTGAGCCCAAAATACAGGCAGGCAAGATGGATCTGCAACTTTGTGTGCATTATGTAGGATTTACTGCAACCAGCACAAGTGTTTCCCTACTGGTTAGAAAGCAGTCCATTGCTGTCTGTGTTTTGGGGGAAACAGCCACATTGCTGGTTACAATGTAAATGACAGACCCTGTAAGATATTAATGACATGTCCATGATCTGGGTGCTGAGCATGAAGGAACCCTTTGATTGCTCCTCAAAAGTCCAGAGCTTATTAACCACCTCCACCTCCTCCAACCCCACCCCAACTCCCACTTCTAACACATATATTTTCTCCACAGCTGTTATTCCCAGGAGATGTGACCAAGGCAAGGACTTTGCCGAAGTCTTAGATACCCTGTAAGCATTTGTGCCTTCACGTCAAGCTCATCTTACTTAATGGTCCCTGGAGCATCATCAATGCCTTTAGGGATATCTTTAAGAGCTACCTCCTTCTTCATAAATCTGGCAGATTATATCTCACCTCTTCAGAAAGCTCTTTTGGACATCCTTAACTTAAATTGTGTCCTCAGTCATGGTCTGAGACCACTCTGTCTTGTTTCATGTCATAGCCATGATGACTACTTGGCATAGAAATAATCCTTATGTAATGGTAGCACTTGTATACATTTTATGGGCTGTTTTTCCCAGTAGCTGGTAAATACCAGGAAGGGAAGAATGTCCTTCACTGCTCTACGTCCTTTATTCGGGGTAAGTGTAAAGGAAAGTCTTAGTGACTGGATGAAGTCTTTCTCCCTCTGCCCTTTCAGATCATTCCCATTCTACAAGGACAAACCTTCCATTGTTAGTGGAAAATGGCACAATGTACAATGTGTTCAGTGTCCCTGATCCCACTCCCTACCTTCTACACCCAAACATCTAGACTCACCCAGATTCGTAGATGACAGTGTGAATGACTGATCATAGCCATGTACAAGAGAATATCTTTGAACAACCACAAGCCTTGACTACACCACTGTGGATCTGGATTCTGGCTTTACAACCTCCTTCCCATTGAGCATGTGTCTAAAATCTCTACCCATTCAGTCTCCTCATTTACAGTTGATAGGAACTGCTTCAGTGTTTGTAAGGACTCAAGCTAATTTATGGGAGGTGCTTAGCAATCAACATGTATAGTGTTCAAATATAAAAAAACAACTATGTATGTATAGCTGATAGGAGATGCAGAAGGATACTTAGAAAAGCAATAGGAGGTAAACTGGATAAAGAGTAATAGCAACTGCTAACAGTCTCATCAAAGAGGCACACACTCCAAGTTCACCTGGGTCTGGAGAGGTCACTTAAACAAGTGGAAAAGATGGAGAGGCCAACAGGGAATGTTTCATACAAGGGATAACTGCTTCTCAGTTCCTGCCACGATTTGGCAGGGACAAAGATTCCACTTCTCAGAGAAACCTTTGAGTCTTTGTATTGGCTGAAATCTTGGAGATATATATATATAAAGTCCTCTTTGCTGTGGGGTGACATCCAGATAACCCCATCATAAATTGAAAATATAAGAAATTGCAAATGCATTTTAAGTACTTATACAACAGAGCATCCTATCTAAGCAGTCTGTATGGATCCGTTGTCATTCCCGTCCGTTCATTGCTGGTTGGGAGGTCCAGCCTACTGTACTGGCCAACATCATAAAAGAGTGTAATCCTGGAAGTCACTATTCTAGAAACACAGCAAGACTCAGACTGCGAGATACAGTTTCTATTGAGTACATATTGCCCCTGTTCCTCGGCCAAGTCTATAAATTGTTACTTGAATCACCAAATGTCAGTATGATTTATTTATACTGGTAAATAAGTCATTCAGTGCTCTGCAACCAAGCCAAGCCAAGGTGTGCTGTTTCCTACTAGGAACTGCTAGAGATTGATTTTAAATTTAGTTGACTTCATGGAAGTATAATCTACCTGCAGAATAATGAACCTATACTAAGTGTATATGCCCATGAGCTTGGACAGCTGATCTCAAGTTAGCACAATTATAGAGATATAAAATACTCCTGTATGTCAGAGAGTTCAGTCAAGTCCATTCCTAAACAGACCCCCACCCTAGCCTCATAGAATTGCAAATCTGCTTTTGTCCACATAGACTGGTTTTTACTATTCTAGAATTCCATATAAATAAGACATGACCATGGAGGTTTTGATGTGTTTCTGGTTCTCTTCACACAGAAACAAAAATTGAACAATTCTTTTGTCTTTTGTGAGACCTGCTTTACGGCACAACACATTGTGAATACCCCATCTACCCTTCAAGAGAATATGGATTCTGTTTTGCTGATGTGGTTCTCTATAAATGACAGTTAGGTGTTTGTGGGTGTCGTTCAGGATGACTGCATCTTTACTAATTATTTTCATCCATTTGTTCTATCAGTTTCTGAGAGAAGGATGCTAACACCACCAGCCAAGGTTCTGGGATTGCCTCTCTTTCCACTTTGTTAATTTTTACTCTTTGTATTATAAGCTCTTCTATTTTTGACTATATGTGAACTTAATGGATGTTTAATAATAATAATACACCTACAGAATGTATATCTACCTGTCGCAGTTCATCACTTCAAAAGTCTTTGTATTGCTTTTATAATACACCTGGTCTTAAAGTCTTGTTTAGCTCTCTGTGGCCATTTCTACTTCATGATGACAGCATTTGTTAACCGTGTTCAAGCTGCTTAAATCGTGTTTCTTATAGGCAGTATACACTAGAGTCACTCTTTTCTTAACCATACTGAAAGGTTTTCATCATTTAATTGCAGCATTTAGTTCATTAACAGCTAATGTAATTCACCGACATGGCTAGGTTTAGAGCTTACTATTTTATTGTATTTGTTTCTTTAAATTTTAGAGGGATTATCTTCATAGTTTTGCTGTTCCTTTGAAAAGATTACAAGAGTGTTTCTTACCAGATTTCAGTTTGTCAACTAACTGTCTTTGCTTCCAGTTCCATTCCTTCCGATCACTCTCTTGCACACTCCCTCACTCCGTCTCAAATTCATAGCCTCTACACATAAAATTTGCAAATATAACCAGCTAAATGCATTCAGTGCTGCTAGTACATACATGGCTTTATGCCTGACCACTTGGTAATGTATAACCAGTTAGGGGGCTCATTCCCAAGGAAGAGTATTTGTTCTTCTCTCCATAGTCATTAGTTGCCTATAGCTCTTTGTATAGGAGAAGGACCTCAAGGGATTTTCTTCTTCTACATTAGCATGTCTATTGGTATTGGCATTGCTGACATCTTTTTTTTCAGGTAACCATATTGTTGCAGTATCATGGGTGTGACTTCACTGCCACCTGTAAGAGTCACGATGGCATAACATACTTCCTGACTCTGTAGCCCTTTGAATCTTTCTGTTTCCTCTTCTGTGATGGTCCCTGAGCCTTTGGGTGCAGACATTGTATTATAGATGTATCCACAGCGATGGGAACCCCATGATCAGTTTAGCTGTGCTCTGTATCTTGAACCAGTTGTAGTTTTCTCTCATGGTCTCCATCTGCTGCATAAAAACCCTCATTAATGAGAGCTACACTTATCGAGGGCACAATGATGTGTATTTGTAATACCGTTAGAAATTGTGTTCATCTAGCAAAATAGCAATAGTAGGTGCTTAAGACAAGAACACAGTGCTCTTGCCGACCTCAGGATTTTGCTTAGGCTTGCTATCACACTTGGTTGATTGAAACAGATAATTCTCTCTATGTAGACCATTTATTCAGTTGCTGATTCACCTTGAGAAGTTGGCTGGCATCTGTTTTTCAGTGCACTTAGACTACGATAGTGTCTTATCTTTGTTTGTCTCAATAATTTGCCATCCCCCCCCCCATCTGTTCCTAGGTGGGATCTGTTTGAAGTGACTTGGCCAGAGACAGAGGCACACGGTGTTTTTGGAATTTGTCTGTTCTGCATGTATCTGCACTGTATTCCTTTTGATTATTAGGTAGCTTCCTGTCTCAATGATATGCAGGCCACAGCCCTTTTACTCCCATCTACCCACTCCTAGATTAGTTCTAGTTTGGGGGCCATGGTGAATATAACTACTTGGAGGTGGGATTACAAGCCATTGGTTTTAGATATTACCCTCTGTACCCTGCATAGGCACTTGATGTCAGAAATTCCTGAAGGCAAGTACTACTACTCTCAACTTATAGGTGACATTCCTAAGCTTAGTGGGGTTCTCATGTCTCAGGTCCATGACTCTCAACTTATAGGTGACATTCCTAAGCTTAGTGGGCTTCTCATGTCTCAGGTCCATGACTCTCAACTTATAGGTGACATTCCTAAGCTTAGTGGGCTTCTCATGTCTCGGGTCCATGACTCTCAACTTATAGGTGACATTCCTAAGCTTAGTGGGCTTCTCATGTCTCAGGTCCATGACTCTCAACTTATAGGTGACATTCCTAAGCTTAGTGAGCTTCTCATGTCTCAGGTCCATGACTCTCAACTTATAGGTGACATTCCTAAGCTTAGTGGGCTTCTCATGTCTCAGGTCCATGACTCTCAACTTATAGGTGACATTCCTAAGCTTAGTGGGCTTCTCATGTCTCAGGTCCATGACTCTCAACTTATACGTGACACTCTAAGCTTAGTGGGCTTCTCATGTCTCAGGTCCATGACTCTCAACTTATAGGTGACATTCCTAAGCTTAGTGGGGTTCTCATGTCTCAGGTCCATGTCACCCGTCACTCTAAGATCTAATTATACAGCCCTCACTTCATACTTTACAGTGTGCATTAGATGGACTATTTTAATGTAAGTCCATACATAATATGTGGTCTTATATGTTGCCTAACATGTTCACCTCTCTCCCCTTCAGACTCTGTTTTAAAGTGAAAACACATTTCCACAAAGTGTATATACTGTTATGAAACTTTTTTTCTCTAGAAATAGGCAAGTCTAGTTAAAGAATCAGAAAACATTCCAGCATGAATAGGGGAGGGGTGTCTGAATCCCACCCTAGCCAGAGAGCCAATGACTGCTGGTGGCTACTGGGGAGAATACTGGTAGTTCTTTCATGCTCCTGAAGATGACCCCGAGCCCACGTGTACATAGGCAGCATTTACTAGACTTAATGGGTTAGTTTTTATTTTAAGTAAGCGCATATGAAGTTGGGAGAGGGATAGGGGATAGTTAGGGAGGAGCTGGGGGAAGGTAGGATGTAATCAAAATACATTGTGCGCATGTTTGAAAACTCAAATAATTAGTATTATTATTGTATTTAATTATTATAATTTATAATTATTGTACTTTATAAAAGAATCAAAACACTCCAATTCTTAGTTTTGTTGCCAGGTTACTGTGTGACTCTGGAAAGTTCCTTCCCTTCTAGCTCTCAATCTTAGTTTTTCTCTTTACATACTGAGTGAGGGAAAGATCTTCATGGTAACTATCAGAAGTCAGATTTTATGAGGTTGGGAGACTCTGGCTTTGGGCCTCCAAGGAGAATTAAGGGCCAGGAAAACCTTTGACAGAGCGACCCTGCCACCTTAGCCTCACCTTGGCAAGGCATGTAGCCTGTGCCAATCTAATGTGCTCATTAGAACATGTGTTCAGGGTGCTTCAAGCCTGCCTCCTGGGGGTAGAGCTCAGAAGACCAGGCTTTCTCTGTGGCCTCTTGCTGGGGACAGTTTAGACAGTTTCACTGAGGTCAAAAGAAAGATCCCAGCAGAGGACAAGAGGCCAGGCTTGCCTGAGGTCAGAACCAGAGCAGCCTCAGTTACCGCAGTGGGCGACATCTCCCACAGCAGCTAGCCAGTCTGCTCCTCCCAAGATGCAATCACTCAGCAGTCCCTCCTGCTGGAAGGCCTGGAAAGGTGACCTGCCCTAGTCACACAGACAGTGGCATCTACTTTGGAAAGGGTCACAGGGGACGCTGTTACCCTCAAGCAAATCTCAGAGCACAGGAGTGGGCTCATACTCCTCTCTAGTAACACAGCTGCTCCGAAGTCAGCCACTGGGACATTACTTCTGTTTCATTCTTTCTTTTTTTATGAGAGGGGAGGGCATGTTCACACTATGATGTGTGTGTACTCATGTGTGTATGTGTTCCCATGCATGTTCCTGTGTTGTGTGTAAGTGCGCATGTGTGATTTTAAATAGTCTCCTGTATCCCAGACTGGCTGAATGTTGGTATGTAGCTGAGGTTTTTGTTTAGCTTTCTATCTGCACTATAGCTCACTTCTACTCTGACTACAATTCATCCTAGTTCTAAAATGAGTGTGGAAAGGAGTCTTTATGTTATTACTTTAAAAAATAAGCCAGCTTTGCTTATCTAGAGAAGGCAATTGTAAAAGAAAATTCAGTCAAACAAGCCGCTATTCAGTGGGAGATGAATGCCATTTTCTGCAGAGGGCTTGAAGCAAAGCAGGGAGAGAAGCAAGCGCTAAGGAAGTGAGAACACATTCTGGGAGGCTGGAGAGATGGCTCGGCCGTGAAAGGCTAGGCTCACAATAAAAAATATAAGAGAATACATTCTGGGAAGTTTCCCTTTGGGTGAAATAAGGTCTGAGCGGAGGTTGAAGGGGGAAACCTTCCTCGACTTACTGTCACTAAGCATCCTGTCCCCACATAGTCCAGGATCGCCATGTGTGCCAGAACAGGTTCTTCCATGCTGAGGAATTCAACCTCATCTTCCCTGTCCTCACAAGCATGGGGTGACTTTGGGAGGAGGATAATTCTCTTTTTATGCTCATTGTGAGAGACCCCAAGTTTGAAATTGAAAATCTTTTTCAAAAATGCCAGCTTTTGGGCTGATCTGGCTGTGCAGGTAGGGTCGCTCATTGCCCGTCCTCCCAGCCTGAGCTCCACCCCTGCCTCCCACCTAGGGACCCACTCCTGAAAGTTGCCCTCTGACCTGTGCAGGTTTGCTCTAGCTCATGTGAGCCCCCACCCCATACTTAAATGAGTATCATTTACGGTTTTTAATTATAAGCTCTTTTTGTTATCCAGCACTCCCCAGGCATGGCAGAGGGAGACTTGAGATCTACCCAGCGTTCTAGTGGTCTGAATTCCCCCTGTGTTATTTTAAAACTCCAATGAGACCGGTTTTTGGAGACCTTCACCTCTGTGTCTGTCTTCTGCCTTTGAGTCCTTCCCTACCCCTGTGAGGTCTTCGGAACGTAAGAATATGACCACAGATACAAAACAGATGGGCAAAGTTACCGGAGATCAGGTTCACCTTGTACTGCTCTCCCCTCTCCTCTTCCATGAGGAAACCACAGCCAGTAAGGGCTTGAACTTCATCCAGTAGTGACAGAGTTCAGATCTTGAAATCTGGACATTTGAATCAGCCCAGGGCTATTTCCAGAGCGGCATGGGACATGTGGCCCCTCTCATCAACAACTTATTGGCATCTTTTCCCTGAGCTCTGACACTATTTTCATCCCTTACAACAGCTTCATTTATCTCCATCGGAACCTAGGACCATGGTTTAATTATCTGATTCTCTATCATGAATGTTGTACTAATATAAACTGTAGCCTGATCCAAATACCTCACGAGGCACAGTCATGGGCATGTGTCTTTGCAGGACCACTTTCAAAGGGAATTCCCAGACAAAAGGAAGTCCCAAATCAAAAGAGATACAACCAGACACTTTTATGTTCACTATCAAAATACTCTGCAAAAAACGTCGCCACTTTGTTCTTCATCCAAAAGTAGGAGAGGCAGGAACCCATTTTATGCTGGACTTGACAGCCCTGGCCTTGTTAATACACAGGTGGAAGAACAGAGCATCAGTGTGTCCATTTGCATGTTTTTTTAAATCAATAGTGAGACTGGACATCTCTTTATATGTTGATTATGTATTTGAGTGTCTTCCTTGGTGAAAATAGATTCACCTATTTTATGCTGGGGAAAAGAAAAGGCTTACTAATTGACCAGAGACTGGCCAGTCATAATGCTGAGAAGTTCTGAGTTGGACGTTGTATTCTTGCTCTTTGCCAGTGCTTTCTCTTCTATTCTGCAGATGGAGGTGTTGCCACAGGAAAACACATCATTTGTATGCAGTTCACTTGGAGAGGTCTTTGAGAATTCCTCTTCAGGTGTCAGGCAAAGAAGGGACTTCTACCTGAGCAAGATACTAAGCACTTGGCTCTCTCTATTAGACAGGAGATGTGACGATAGATAGGAGGGCTCTCAAGTCACCATCCTGGCTAAAGTTCACAGCATCTTGTAAAGCATTTGCAAGGCTTCTTGATACATACCAACCTACGTGTGTGCTCACATGTACGGGCTCTTACAAAGATTTGAGGCCTCCACTGCCCTGCCCCATCCCTCTTCCTGCTCTGCTGCCTTCTCATTTTTTTACTGCTGCTGTTCTAAGCACTTACCTTTTTCCTCTTGCCCTCTCCCTCTTCCCCTCCCCACTCCCTCCCTCTAATCCCCTTCCCCCCTCCCCACCTCTCCTCTAATTCCCTTCCTCACTCCACTCTCCCCTTCCCCTCCATTCCCCTCCCCCTCTNCCTCCCCCTCTATTCCCCTCCATCCTCTCTATATCCCCCTTCCCCTCTATCTCCTTCCCCCTCCCCCTCTCCTCCAGGCCTTTATACACATTCCACCTCCACCTAATGACATCCACTCTTTTTCCTTTTCCAAGGAAGCAACTCTCTGGGCTCAAGTGACTCTGGGAACCCTTCTATAGCCCCATTCATCTGAGATAGCATCCTCTTTAGGTCTAGCCCATCACAGCACATGCTCAGACCATGTAGCATTTACTCTGTGTTTCTCTACCAGACCTCATGTTCCTCAAAGGCATGACTGGAATTTGCAACCATTACAATTTTAACCTCCAGCACAGTGCTGGGCACACCAGGGCTGATGAATAGACAATTGGTGGATGTATGAATGCATGAAGGGATGTCTGATAACCCAGCGACAGTGTTCTCCAAACTGTGGCTGAATAGTTGGCTGATCCCTTGTAAGAAGGGAAAGCATGTGCGGTGGGAGAGCGTGGAGATCTCAGCACAAAATGTTGGATGACTTAAAGGGTCTGAGGTTGGGCCAGGTGTCAGAGGGACATTTTAAGAAAAGGGGGCAATCTTTGGATTGGCTGCTGTGAGAAAGAAGGGGTGGTCCTAGGACCAACAATCTCTGTAAATCTTATCCATAAGGGCAAAAGACTAGGCTGTGGCTCAAGCTGCACCTGGTAAGGAGGTATGTCCTTTTGCTTACCCAAAACAGGGGTGCATGACAACATGACAGGACAGACAGTGTTTATGATTCTGTCTTGATCCATGGTGATAAAAAATAGCTTTGAAAGGATATTGATGTTCTTAGAAATGGTTTCACATTCAACAGGGGAACATAGGCTCAGCTTGAAGGGATGGGCACCCTGCCCCCCCCCCAATTTCTTAACTGATGCGCATCAGCTCAGCCATTGCCAGCACCTCTACTTTCCACTTCTCTTTCCTCCCTGCTTCCTTTTATATACGCTGTGTGTGAAAACAAGGAGACACAAGACACATAGAAAATCAGCATGTTGTATGCCCGAGTGCAAGCCAGGTTTGAACTGGCAATAAGATTCTGGCTTTGTTTTACTTACTGTGTGGGGTTCAATTTCCTGAGCGTTAAAAGCAAGGTTCCTAGGAGAGCACTTTGTTCCCATGCTAGGGCACAGGTCTTCACTCTGTCAGAATCAGTGGCTTCCAGCACCTGCAGGCGACTGTAACATGTGCCTGCATGTGGGCACCTATGCCAGGTGGTATGAATTTTTCTGGCATTTTCAAATTCCACTGTAAACATAGCTAGCTCCCACATGTTATCCACTCCAAGTGTCATCTCAAAGATTGGGAGTTTGAAAGCATGAGAGTGGAGGTAGGAAGCCTAGAGGGATCTTTTGATCTGTGTTCTCCAAAAAGTTGGGTTTATGAAAGATATGTGGGGTGGAAGAGTGAGGAGAAACCACATTCTTTCTGTAACTTGTATGTTTTCTAGATTTTGGGCAATTGCACCTTAGTTATTAAAACATTTTTTAAAAAACATAAAATCAAATAAGTGAGACAGCAATGCTATATTGATTTGTAGAAAACTAAATATTTAAGAGGATTTCTCTTAGGCAGCTCTGGGCTTTTCGTGTGTAGTCTGTTACTCGATTCTCCTAGAGATGCTGAAGCTTGCACTTTGTTCATCACCCACTCAGGAGATGCTCATGGAGGCTCAGAGAAGGGAAGGGGGTCACTACACAGCATTCTCAGTATGGACAAAGCCCAGGGAGGTTTGGAGTCTAACTCAGACTCGATCCCAACCCTGTGCTCTTAGTCCTTAGCTTGTTTTATGGTCATTTCTTCCCAGTGCTGGCAGGTTATAATGGTGACTGTTAACCTTCTGTCTCTGCACTAAAACTGGGTCTACCCCATTCCAACATAAAGTTACCCAAGCATGTAAGGGCCTGGGGTCAGGGCCATGTTCAGCTTTTTTCTTGAAGTCTAGTCTCAGATAAATGCAATCATTCCTGGACAGAGAACAAAACCATCCAATCGTTGCAGGCAAGAGAATGGTAGGGGTTGAATTTGGTAGAAGTTAGTTTAGAGAGCTGTCTCTCACTCACTGTGGGGCAGCCCACAAGGCTGAGGATTGGAGATACTGAGGTCTCAGGAACTGCTCGTGGGGATAAAGAGATAAACAGGATTAATAACTTGTCTCAAATTATGTCCATTCATTTGTATACCCTGTCTTTAATTCATTCTGTATTAAGCAAGCACATTGCCTTCAATCAGGGACTGTGATGATTTTCCTGAAACACATCAACAGGAGGTTTTTGCCTTTAGAGTTCACAGCCTATAAACTATAGAAATGGAGAAAAAATTGCTATGCGTTGGTCAGTGTCTAATGCTATATGATTGATGTAGGCATGATTTCCAAGAGCATATACACATCTTCTGTCACCTAACAGTGGGAATAGGCTAGAAGATATACATCCTCAGATGGCTCCCACCACGAGACTGTCCACACAAAGCACAATGGCTACATCACCAAACAAAAGAATCTTAAGGGAGCTCTTTCGTTGTCATATATGATTTGGCCCCTGGCTGATCCACCTGTGTGGCTTATGACCGCAGCTTCTTAGATGAGAAATGAAGGCTCAGACAGCAAGAGAGGCTTGGGGAGAAAGAGAAAGGAGAGCCTGACATGGACCATAGCAACAGTTAAGCTTGACTCCAGCAGTAGGTTGTTTTCTTCTCTGAGGGGGAAGTTTGGGGGCAGAGCCATGTTTATGCCACTAAACCAGACCAAGCTCAAGCTGGGTCCTAATTGTTGATTTCTAAGTTTGTGGGAGTTACTTTCTGCTAAATATATCCATTATCTTTAAAAAAAAATTAAATTCAAAACAGAAGGGTTAACTTCTACAAACATAAATAGTAATTTTCAAATCTCATCACCCCTCAGCAATTTCACTGCAATTTTTCAATTAGTGGTGTCCTGGATGCTATCTGCATCTGTCCTATGTGTAAGGGAGAGATCATATTTAATGTGTTACTGTGAATGTCTTCCCAGCTCTGTCTTCAGAGACAGCATGTGGGAAGCTTGAGACAAGTCTCCCTTTTCCTCTGCAGAGAACTAGTGAGACATCTCCCCTCACCCAATCACACAATTGGGTTCAATGTACATGCATAAACATGTAGCAATCGCAAATGGGATTCCAACTCTCAGTGGTTTCCCTACTGTGAGCAAACCAGTAGTTATTCTCAGATAAAACAGGATACTTATCAGTGTCCAGAAACCCCCTCACAGCCTTACACACAAACAAGCAAACTCAGAGATCCCCCTGCCTCTGCCTCCCAAGTGCTGGGGTTAAAGGCATGTGTCACCACTGCCTGGCCTTGTTGGGATCTTTAAATTGGACTGGCTTCTCCCAGTCCCCATTTCCATAACCACTCACCTATATTTTGGTGTTAACATCTGGGCACATATTCCCTAACTATCCCATTTTAAATGTTTCAGATTTACA
This sequence comes from Mus minutoides, assembly GCA_902729485.2. NCBI lineage: Eukaryota > Metazoa > Chordata > Mammalia > Rodentia > Muridae > Mus > Mus minutoides. The sequence continues at coordinate 268,005 of LR749835.1, read as the reverse complement.
CTCAAAATATAGCATTTTGGGGGTAAACATTTAAAATCCTCTTCTCAAATAGATGCCTGCTTACGTTGATTCTCAAAGACAGGCAGAGGTTTGGCCGTGGTTCCATCTGAATTCTGGGGCAAGGATGGAACTGGAGTTTTGACATCCCTGCAGATAAGCAAGTACCTAAAGGAGCTGGAGCCAAAAAGTTCCGCGCTAGTTACATTTCTCACCACTGTGACCAAATATCCGACAGAAGCAACTTAAGGGATGGAGGACTTACTTCGGTTTCAGAGTGTTAGTTAGTGATAGCTGGGGTGAGGACATAGCAAAAAGAGCATCTCTCATCATGGCAGGTGGGAGGCAGAGAAAAGGCTTAGATAAAGAACCCAGATGTCCCTCAACAGAGGAATGGATACAAAAAATTTGGTATATTTACACAATGGAGTACTACTCAGCTATTAAAAACAATAAATATATTAAATTCCTAGGCAAATGGATGGATGTGGAGGCCATCATCCTGAGTGAAGTAACCCATTCACAAAAGATCTCACATAACATGTACTCACTGATATGTGGATATTAGCCCAGAAACCTAGACTACCCAAGATACAATTTACTAAACACATGATACTCAAGAAGAAGGAAGATCAAAATGTGGACACGTCACCCCTTCCTAGAATTAAGAACAAAGCACACATTGAANGAAGAAGGAGCTAGAGAAAGTACCCAAGGAGCTGAAGGGGTCTTCAACCCTATAGGTGGAAGAATAACCATGAACTAACTAGTACCCCCTGGGCTCGTGTCTCTAGCTGCATATATAGAAGAGGATGGCCTAGTTGGCCATCAGTGGGAAGAGAAGCCCCTTGGTTATGCAGACTTTATATGCCCCAATACAGGGGAACGCTGGGGCCAAGGGGTGGGAGCGGGTGGGTAGGGGAGCAGGGCTGGTAGGGGGGAGGATATAGGGAACTTTCTGGATAACACTTGAAATGTAAATGAAGAAAATATCTAATAAAAGTTGAAAAAAAAAAAAAAAAAGAAGGAGCCAGGGCAAGATATATTCTCAGAGACATACCCTAAGTCACCTACTTTCTCCAAAGGCCAGTTCCCTACTCTTTCATCTCCCAATAATCCCATCAGATTAGGAATTCATCAAAGGATCAACAAATTCAGAAGGTCAGAGCCCTCAGGATCTGATTGTCTCTAGATCATCCCTAGTAGGCATGCACAAAGGCGTACATTAATAATCTCATTGGCATTTCTTAATCTAAGTCGACCATCAAAACTGGCCATCATAAGACCTGAGGAGTGCAAAGAAATGGTCCTCTTGGGCCCTTGAGAGGGTCACTTTGCAATAGGAAAGGAAAGGGTAGGGTCAGGGATGCTACTGTTGATCAGGAAGATGTGGAAATGGTGGCTGCCTGAGCTGGAATGGAAGCTTTCTTAGGCCATTGCTCTGCATTCTGACTATTTCAGGGCACAGGAAAAGACACTGTCTACAGAGTTAGCAAGAGAACAGGAGGCCGTGGCTTTGCTTCTGTCGAGTAGACATTCTCCCTGACCTCTGCCCCAGGATGCTGCCCTGGTATTTAGGTGAAGAATGTGGACATTGGAGCTAGGCTCACCTCTCTTTGAGGTCTGCCTTTTCTGCTTCGTAGCTGTGTGAACTTGGAAAGTTGACTTCACTTCTGTGAGACCTAGTTTTCCTCTGAACTAAATAAAAACAACCATCATCCAGTCCAGGCTCAGGGTTGGCTGTGGTTGTTAACTAGTCTCTAGGAAGCATGCATTTCACAGGAAGTGATGGTTGATATTGGTACATCTGCTGTGGCATCTGCCTGGACTAGAAAGATACATACTTGAATCACTTTCCTGACAGGTGCCATGCCAAGGTTTTCTCCTTCCAGGAAGAAAGAGAAATAAGGAGAAGTGAATAAAGTCTGTGTAGGGCAAGAATCTGAGCTAAGCCCTGCATGACGATAAGGCTCAGACCTCCAGTGGTATTTTGGCCAACATGGCTGTCCTGATCCATATGCTATGTTGCCATGTTTCTTTAATTGAGAAACTTCCTTCTGGATTGTTCTCACCAAGCCCCACAATGCCTGTTTCCAAGGAAGCATGCAGGCTCTGGGTGTAGATTATACAGAACACTGTTTGAGATGCTGATGGACTTTCTAAACTTTTTTGTGACCCTGTGTCTTCATGGCCAAATGGAGACAATAATAGCAGCAGCTGTTCGTGGATGCTGTGGCTGGATGTGCTAGCCACGTACCAGCGTGATCCCAGTGCCTTCTGTACAGCTAAGACTCCCATGCATGTTGCCCATTCTTCTGTTAGCCAGTTTCTCTCTCCTCATGCCCCACCACAGTTTCTCCAGCCCTGTATCCAGATCTATCTCTTCTCCCAAGGACGCCAATGCCAGCTTCACCCAGCTTGAAGACTGCATCACATTCCCATCTGCTTGGCTTTGACTTTACAGCAAGCAAGATTTGGGGGAGATATGCTTTATATGAGCTGCTAGACTCACATCGATCCCTTTTTATTATAATGTCGCCCTAATATGTCTGCACAAAGCCCATGTCTGAACTAAGGAAACCCATTCCTCTCCTGTCGTTGGAACTGGGCTTAGTGTAGAGGCCAGCCAGATATTGCATAGGCATGGTCCTTTCACAGGAGGGTGTTTCCAGCAATAGTGGGCTAGGCTGATAGTCTAATCACTAAACATGAAGATATGCTTTATGACACAGGGGTAGGGTGGAGATCAACCTTATATTTCACCACCCACCAGAAAGTGACTGGGTTAACTTAATATTGGGTGGGTAGCATTTAGTGACTTTTGCCCCCTTGCAAATTTACCCATTAAAATAAGTGAGATTATTGTATATGTATATAACATGCTATATGATCTATTGTATGTAGTCTGCTTTGATTCCCCCAAAATGTTCCCCCAAACTTCCATGTTGGAAATGTAGCCCCTTTGTGAAGAGACTGCAGGTAAGTGGTCTAAGGGTGAGTTTATAAGTCACTGGTGTGTCTCACCCCTCTCTCTCCACAACCTTCCTGGACTCTCTCATACTCGCAAGCCCCCCTTTTAGATTCTTAATGATGGCAAGCTATGTTTTCAGTGCAGAGCCCTAGCATAGGAGGCTGAGGAGTCCAGTACATCCATGTGCAGTCTTCCTTCCTCCATCCTTCCTGCTGTCTCCCCTCCTTCCAGCTTGTAACATCTGCCAAGGCTGAGCACTAAGATGTCCTTGGCTTCCCTCCTTTCAATGCTTCCAACACAACCCCCTTTCCTGTGACACCCCAGCTGTTGCTCAGAGCTCCCCCAACACAGACTTAAGGCAAGAGCTCACAGGAACCCCACATTGTAGGAACCTTCAGACTCCCTTTCCACTGCTGTCCCCATATAATTCTGATAGAGAATGGAGCTGTGGCCTTTGGTTTTAAATTGCTGGCTCTCTTCTGGGATGGCTTGACTCTTTTTTCTTACTCATTGTACCCCTGTCTGGGAAAGAAGTTAGGGGTGAAGAGCAGGCAGTGAGGTAAGCAATGTCTCTGGGTGGGGCTCTGGGTTCTGGGCAAATTTGTTGAGAGTGACCTCTAGCTTCAATGCACACACTTGTGATGTTACAAAAATCCTTGTCTGTGTTTCAGAGACCTGCATTTTAACTCTATCTCTGATTGCCATGGCATGGAGTCCCTTGTCCTCCCTGAAGCAGGCAGCAAGAGGCATCCTATTCTGACTTTCTTGGTCTGACACCCCCCATCCAAGTCCCACCAGCCATTACTACATATGAGACTTGCTGCAGAAGGAAGGGCCGTCCATCGCCTCAAACTTTCATGACTGTACTCTCTTGCACCAAGTTTTGGGCTCTTTGTTAAGAGCTGTGAAAAAGGACTTCATCATGCTTTTATGCTGCCATTCGATCCTAGATATGTGGCCCACAAAGAAGCAGAGACTCCGTGTTCACACCCATCATGTGGAAATCAAGGGACAACAAGAATATAGATAAAACACAGAAATCTGGTCAAATCCAAATGAATGAGTCTGGCATCCAAGAAACCCAGGATGGCTGAGCTCCTCATCATAGTATTACTGTGGGTCATGGGTCACCATCTCCCTTCTGTCACTTCAGAGAAAGAGTACACCCAGTTATCCCCTGACTTGACCCCTCTCCCTTCTCCACCAGAAAAGAAACCCCCAAGTTGAAGACTTCCAGCTTAGATGCACACATCAGCATGCATGCACAGTGCAAACAGATCTGCTGCTAATAGCCATTGGCCATGGCTGAGGCTATACCACAGTGTGGCAAGTGCAGAATTCAGGGAAGCCACGCGTGCTTCAGACCACAGCACCACTCTGACTGTGTTTTCTCATTGTCTAACTGGACCAGTGGCAACCCTTCACAGGGGAGTTGCATGTTCATAGCACAATCATGGGGTTTTCATGAGCTGTGAAGCTGGGATATGCGACCACAGGTCAGTTCCTTCTGTGTATGTACCTACTCCATACTTCGTAGCCTTGTCCTTACACTGGGAGCCTTTGTCTAGCTCCCCAGCAATGTAGGCACGGGCCAGTCTTGATACCCACTTTTCTCTGCTTCCAGTCCCAAGCACCTTCAGCCTTAAGCTCCAACCAGGCAACCAAGAGACAGGACAACTCACAAGGAAGTGTCACACAGTTCTAAACAGCTTTCTTTCTTTTTTCTTTTCTTTTTTTAATTAAAAAGAAAATAAGGAAACCAAACAATGTTTCTCTCTGATAAGACATCACAGCCAAATAAAGTACCGCACCAAAGAGGGGCGATCAGTGCCAGAGGCTGTGCTCACAGCTGCTCGCCCCCCACCCAGGGCAGGCAGAGGACCCCTCCCTCCCGGCCTTGTTCTCTCAGACAAGTATCCGCCTCTCCAGGGCTATAAAAAAAGGACATGCTTATTCTGCTCATTTGACCTTGTTTCTCTTGGAAGGCTGAGCCACATTTTCTTCACCAATCCATGACACATCCATACAGGAAGCTGGTGTTTACGAGATTTTGTGGGTGGGCAGTACTTGGGTGAGGGTTCAGGGGTACATACCACTCGTCTCCCTGACCTCTGGCTCTGCTCAAATTCTGTGGAAGGCTAGTGAAGTGATACCCTGTATTGCACCTTCTAGAGGCATGGTCCTACAGGGATACTTGGGCTGGACTTCTCCTCCTGACTGGTAGGTAACAGAATGCCTGTAGGTAAGCTGGAGCAAGAAGAAAAGGCAGGTGGGGAGACGTCGTGGCCAAATGGGTGCTGAATTCTGAGAGTGTCACTAGAAGCCAGTGGGGAGTGTGCGTGCATTTGCTGTAACCAGCTTTATGCTGGCTTCTCATCCAGTCCATCCATCCCTGATTCCCTTTATCCAGCCTTTGAGGGTCACCTAGCCTCTGCTTTAATGCCTTTCTCTGTCATTTTCATGACCCTGGAAAAACTGACAACTTTCTTGGGCCTCTGTTTTATGATCTGTCAATTGGAGAGATTCATGTGAACCTCAAAGGATGATCGTACACAGTATGACTATGTCATTAAAAAGTCCAAGACAGGAACCAAAAACAGTAAGTGCTCAACAAATGGCCACATCATTAATGGCAAGCTGATCCTAGTATGCCCACTGTAGTCAAATCTGTGTAGATTCACTGTGTGATAGACAGCCAGAAGGCTTGAATGCTCTTCAAAGGAAAGAGCACAGATTCTTCCAAGCTTCCTGTGGTGCTATCTGGGAAGGACAAACGTCTCAAATCTTAGGGTAGTTGAGGGTCTGGTCTGAAGGACTGCTATTGCTTTTCCCCCAGACAGCTCTATGGAACAGAAGCTGTTCTATCTCTAGACTTCAGTGCCTTCCCTGGGGAAGAGGATACTGTTAGTGTTAATGCTGTTGTAGAAGTGTGGACTGAACTGGTTGAAGACAGAGCCTCCATAGCCCAGAGCATTGGTAGGTACTGGGTTGGCCCATTCACCCCCATTCCCATGGCTACTGAGGTTGGTAAGTGGGGTGTAGGAGTTGAAATTCATTGAGTTCTGGCCCATCTTGTCAATAGGCTCTGAGCTCAGTCCTGGTGTGGCCACTGAGCGGTTAATAGGGTTTGTCCCACTCACATACGCTGTCATGGTGGAGAGGAAGTTGTTGAGACACGGGGTGCCCGAGGGGGCAGGGGAGGACCGCTTCTCTGGGGAGCTGGTAGTAGTGTCTGGCGAGGTGGTGTCTAAGACCTCCTGAGGCTCTGTGGGCTTGGGGCTGCTGGCCAGGAGACTGTTCTCCGTTTTCTCTGAAGCCAATGAGCTGGTGCTGGAGGATGAATCTGATTTTCTCTTTCTCTTCCTGCGGAAGTTTCCATTGTCAAACATCTTCTCACAGTTAGGGTCCAGAGTCCAGTAATTCCCTTTGCCTGGGACAGAAGTGGGAGAGCTTAGGAATACAGAGACGGAAACAAGGCATCCTTGTATCTGCTGCAATGCTGTCAACGAAAACCAAGGGCAGCAATGCAAAGAGAAGAACAAAGCCTGGGACAGAAGTGGAGACTCCCACAAACATCAGCCCATCCCCCACCTCTCTCTAGGTACCCCCTAAACACACACACACACACACAAACACACACACACACACACACACACACACAGAGCTCTGGGGAATTTAGAGGATAGAGTGCTAGGGTGCAGAGATCCAGGGTGGGGTGTGGGGTGTTGTCAGAGCTTCTATTACTAAGGTTTAGGAAACCCCGGAAAGCAGTTCTGGATTCCCAAGACGTGAGCTGTGTCTTTGTTCCTCAATGACTAAGGACTTTGGATAAATCTCAGTTTCCTGATCTGAAAACTACCCTTGCTTCTCCAGGCTCACTGAGGAAATATAGGGCAGACACGGTAAGTGTCCAAGAGCCGTACAACTGAGGTGCCACCAAAATGGAAGCCCCAGCTCTTCCCTGCTACTCTGAGCTGGAAATTGGTTGAAGATTTGCACAAGGCAGTCTCTCTCCTGAGGAAAAAAAGATCTGACCAGAGCTGACTTTGGAGTGGTCAGTGGAAAGGTTCCAACCCTGGTTTCCCATGTGAGAACAACACTAGTCTTTGGGTCTGGAAACTGGATGTAGGAATGCTTCAGACTTCTCTGTGCAATGTCTCTGGCTCACCTTTTAGAAGGAATGTTCCAGTCTTAGTGTAGGAGCTGCATTTGAGCTGAACATGATCACTGCCATTCTGGTCTACGCCATTTGAGCTGAACACTGCCATTCCGGTCTATGCCACTTTGGAAAGGCAGCTTTACCCACAAATTCTATTTTTCTCATCTGTGCAGTGGGTTCACTAAAATACACCCTATAGAGAGCTGCCAGCATTAAAGGGGGTTCCAAACGGAGGGAAAGGTCAGAGCTGTGCCATGGGGCCATCAGCGGTGCCCAGCCAAGGCCAGGTCCTCTCTACTACAGGTATGGCTGTGACACACTCTGGCTTGGCTTAGTCTAGTCCTACCCAGGACTTGTCATGTGCTGGGCACTGAATAACGAAATTATTTCATTATACAATAGACATTTCCCTCCCTGTTATTTTTCAGACGAGGAAACTGAGGCACAGCAAATGTAAACTCCTGGAGACACAAAAGCCTGAATCTGTTCCTGGGGTTCACATTCTCCTCTACTGTGGGTTCCCTTCAGCTCTGTCTCCTAGCCGCTCCAGTCAGACAGAACTTTCTAGAACAGAGTTCGGAGCAGAAATAAAATGAGCCCTCAGGGATGCCTGCAGCCTTTCAAGGGGTGGTCTCCTATTCCGTATGCACTGCTGCCTGTCTTACCTGGGTCGTCCTCATCTCGGGGCACCTTCTTGAAGCAGTCGTTGAGTGACAGGTTGTGGCGGATGGAGTTCTGCCAGCCAGCCTTGCTCTTGTTGTAAAAGGGGAAGTTGTCGGCCACATACTGGTAGATCTGGCTCAGTGTGAGGCGCTGGTCGGGCGCACCGTGGATTGCCATGGCAATGAGGGCTGAATAGGAATATGGTGGGCGCACCAGCTTCATGAGCTCTTCCTGAGAGGGGATGGGCAGCCAGCCCAGGTCGCTGGGCAGTAGCTGCCTCTGCATGCCATAGGCCTGGGGTAGAAAGGGGCTGGCGTTAGTGCCAGGCAGGTAGGGTGGTGGGGTCATGGCCGGCCCATTGAGCCAGAGGTAGGGGTTGGGGGTGGCCCCGTACTCGCCACCACCTTCGAAGGAGGTGGGGCGCTGAGGACTGGGCATGCCCTGAGGGTGGAAGAAGTTCTCATAGTAAAGATTCATCTCAGGGGGCTCCTGGCCGATGCTGGGGAACTGGGGGCTGCACCGAGGTGGTGAAGGCGCAGGGAGGTCGAAGGAGCTCATGCTGGAGCTGGCTTCGGGTAGCCACCAGCTGCACCTGTGCTCTCTGGAGCTGCCCCTGACAGGTGTTCAGCAGGCCCTGGCCTCCTGTGACTTATACCCCCAGGGCTTGGCTGGGTGGCCCCACCCAGGGGCGGCCACCTGCCAGCAGGTCCCGGCCAGGGCCCGCCTCCCTCTTTCCTTAGCTGCCTGTGGCCTTAGTTCCCACTAATGACGTGCTAAAGGAGACTTATTGGAACCGGTACCCCAAGTTGACAAGAGCTCCCCTCCATTCTCCCCCTGCTTCCTTTTCCATCGTTCCAGAGTATCTTTCTCTTTCCCTTGTATTTTCCCTCCCTCCTCGCGTTCCCCGCCTTTCTCCCTCCTTCCCATCTTCTCCACAGCCTATTCTGTGTTGCTTTCTTTGTTTCTCACACTTTCTTTCCCTTCTCTTTGCCTGGTTCATCCTGTCTCTCACTCTTGTTTCTTGCTCCTGAGCCCTCGTTTCTCCTTCCACCCCTGCCCCTCATTCTCTGATGAACCCCAACCTACCCCACCCCACCCACCTCACCCACCCCACCTCTATATATCATCAGCTCATGCTTTGGTCTTTGGAAGGCTGAATGCCTTTTATAGAGTTGCCAGGACACTCTACACAGCTCCTGTAGAGTCAGAGAGCAGCTTGGCCTCTGGAGAGGACTCATGTGGTCCCCTCCTGCTCCTAACTCTCTCTCTCTCTCTCTCTCTCATACACCACATACACACACTCTCTTACATATACCACACACACACACACACAAACACACTTACATATACTACACACACAGACACATATACACACACAAACACACACCACACACATACACACACATATACCACACATATGCACATGCACACTCTTACATATACCACACACACAGACACACACACATATATCACACAGAGACTTACACACACACTTACATATACCACACACACACATACACACACACATACACACACCACACACATACACACATATATACCACATATATGTGCTCACACACACACACACACACACACACTCTTACATATACCACACACACAGACACACACATATATCACATGGAGACTTACACACACATACACACACACACATATCACACAGAGACTTACACACACACACACACACACACACACACACTCTTACATATACCACACACACACACACACACATATATCACATGGAGACTTACACACACACACACACACACACACATATCACACAGAGACTTACACACACACACACACACACACAAACACACACGGCCAGACGAAGACAATATGAAGGCTGCTGTGGACATGGCCTGGAGACCCAACAAGATGAGCAGCAGGGCTCTTAAAAAAAATCAAAAGATAGAGGATGGGAACTGGATTTTAGATAGAAATGAGAAAAAGCATCCATGAGTCAAGTTTCTTTCTAGCTTTAAGGCATAGCAGTCTCCCCTGATCTTCAGTTGATCCAACATCTGTGAAAGTTGGGCTCAAGGGAGCTGGGCAATGAAAGCCCCCCCCCATCCCACGCCACCCCCAGCTGCTCATGTCCTTCTCCTGTCTTTCAGTCTCAGAGACAGTGGTTACAAGCAGGCCTGGCTTCCCGCTGCTGCTTAGCCAAGGTCAGTTTTCTCTTGGGACTCCACTATAGATCCCAACTTAAAGGTGGCTTATCCTGACCTCTCTCTCCGCTTTACACACACACCAGGCTGTGAGCATGCGGCAGTGCTTGGAGGTCTCCATCCATGATGCTCTTTTCCGATGAGGTTCTGGTAATGGCTGAACCACCTCTGATGGAGTGGGCAGAAGAGAATGGATCTGAGCTGTCTATAATAACTCCCTCTGCCTTCCAGCCTCTACTTTCTTCTCCTGAGTTCACATCTTCTTGCTTCCCCCAGACACTATGTCTCTTTGAGGTTGAAGAAGATGATGGCACCAAGAGAGGGTGTCTGCCTAGGACTTCACATTCTGCTCTCCTGCCTGGACAGTTATGCCAGGTCACATGATGAACACAAGTGCCACAGAATTGTTTCCATTTGCAGTGCCTGGGTGCCTGGTGAGGACGTCCAGGTAATTGTGTAGGAGGGGTTTCTCTAGATTCCAAGGAGCTATGTGTCCCATCATGAACAGGGAAAGAACCTCACTAAGAGTGTCTAAAGGTTCCCTGATGTTCAAAGTAAGTAAGCTTGGCATAGTTTGTTTAGAACATTGAATCAACAGACAGCACGTTCAACAGACAGAACTTGTCCTTGCTGAGGGTGGAGACCTGGATTTTTAAAATACACCCCATGGGATCCCAACAGCACGGATGCAAAGCTGTGCAGTTAACCTTGCAAGTCCACTTCTCAGGGTTCATCTTCCAGAGCGAGACAGAGCAAAGAGGTGGTGCTGGCTTTCCTCCATGGCGTTGCCTGCCCATAACAAACGGCAGCTAACCCAGTGGCCAGTAATGAGGGCTTGGTTAGTCACACAGAGCCTTCTCCAACTGAAGTGATCTTACACAGTTATGAAAAATAGATGCCAGAACAACTGAATATTAGTGGCATGGGGAGATGGCTGTGTTTTAATGAAAGTTGGAGAAATGGGCTTCAAAAGCATGTTTTGAAAAATAAAACCATACATGTCATGTATACATTCACAAATGTAAGATAAATTTTTTTCAGATGGGAGATTTTCTTCGTTTTTGCAGTTTCTAATTTAAGTAGTCAGAGAAAAACAAGCATGCCACACTTTGCTTTGGGGGTGAAACATAAAAGGTCTGGGCTGGAGGCATGGCTCAGCAGTTGACAGAGTTGGCTGGCCTTTAGAGAACCCAAGTTCAGTTCCCAGCACCCACATTAAACTCATGACTGCCTGTAGTTCCAGGTCCATGGAATCAATTGCCTCTTTAGGTCTCTATGGGCACACACACACACACACACACACACACACACACACACACCATAAAGAAGCAAACCCAAGTTGTGAGCCCTAGAGGAGCTGCCGGCTAATGTCTCTTGTCCTTAACAAGTGACTTAGGTTTTCTCCTCTTCAATTTTCTCAGGTGAAATGGGGGAAAGGCCAGTACTTAACCCACAACACGGTTATGAAGTAAATCATTTCACACAGGGCAGGCAGGCAATGATAGATATTATGCTATAGTCCCTAAGGACTTTATATACACAGTTGGGCCCTCCCAGAGCTTATACCTTGCATGCTAATTGGTAGCTTTTAGCAGCCAAGGGCCAGGGGAAGAGGGACAAGATTTACAATGAAAGAAATAAGGGGACATGTTCGTTGTCACAGTTCACACAGATGTTGTCGGACGAACAGACTCCTTATAGGGGTCTTCTGGCTGGGAGACAGTTATAGAGGCAGGCACATCTGAGTCTCCTTAGTTGCACATGGTTCTGGTTTTCCTCCAGGACATCCAAGAAAGCCTGTCTGTTCTGAGGAAGTCTTATCAGGTACCCAGAGGGCTGAGGGTGAGAATTGTAGCACCTCCATCCCTGTGCTTCATCGCAGGGTGAGGCCTTAGACCAGGGGAGTCCATTTCAGATTCTCATGAACTCTGGCTAAGACACTGGAGATGGACAGCAGGAGCTGCCTGACCAGACCAGGGACTTCTGAGAAAAGACTCAAAAGACTTATTTGTTGATGAAGTTTAGATTCTTTAAATATCCCTGAAGTGAAATTCAAATCTGAGGAAACGCGTGCAGGTTAATTATAGGAATAAGCAAGCAGACAAACCCATAAATAGAAGATTAAGGAGTAGGTCTTTGCCATCCCAGGGAAGGCTCTGACAGCAGCTCATTTAACACAGTACAGGGAGACACCTTCTTGACTGAAAAAGCTCACATGTTCTAAGCCATGTGGCAGACCAGGGACAAGACAATAGAACATTACAAACACGGGCTTTGGGATTGGACCTGGTGTTGCCATTTGGTAGTTGTGTGGTCTTGGCCAAGTTTCCTAATCTTACAAGATCTCGATTTGTTTATCTATAAAGCAGAGACACAAATAGTATCCATGTCCAGGCTAGTGAAGGAGAAGACACGTGATACACGTGAAGCTCAGAGCCTGGAAGCTATCAAAAGGGCAGTTACTGAGAATGATGGATGCTCTGTCCCGGAGACCAGGCAATGACACGGGAGGAGGCTCTGGGAAGAAGGCTAACATTATGCCTTCCCCTATTTGCTTTGCCATTTGGGTGTAATGCCCCTGGAGGGCAAGAGGAAGGGTCTGTCACTGTTTCTGGAGTGTGTTCCCAGCATTCAACTTCTGTCCTTACTGGTCGAGAAGTCTCATGCTCCGCAGAAAGAAGGTCTCACAGAAACCTACCCAAGGGAAAGTCATGCACTTTTAGAGATCTGATATCAGCTCACCTACCTCACTACTAGGGATTTTCACAAACAATAGTTCGCTTAATTCTCTGGACTGCATTGTGAAGTGAGGATTTGGTTCTCTTGCTTAGAGCATGGTACAAAGGCACAGGGCAGGTGAATAACCATAAAGGCAGAGAAAACCAAACAGGTGAGAACTGACCTGTGCATTGGGGGCCAACAGTGGGTCACAGGCAGCACAGACAGGGAGCAGAGAGGCCAGGCTTTGTCACTAGACTTTGAGTTTCCCTCTTACTCCTAAGATAATTACGATGCCTTAGATTGCAGACTAATGGTTCTGGGCCTCATTTTCTTCATGGGGAAAATGGAGAGATCCAGCTACTTCTAAGTGCTGCTTCAGGACTTCACAGTGGGGATGCAGACATATTAAAGTCAAGTCCTCATTTGGGATGCAGGAACTTTAGTTAATGGGAGATACCGATGTCCCAGAAGCTCTGGTTACAGTAGCAGAGGCTCACACCTTACCTGTCTTCTGCAATGGCCTTTGGTGGGGGCTCAGAGGGCTTGTCCTCCTTTCCACACATGAAACACAAATAGCACCCCAGGTTTTGAAGAGATTCTTGGTGTAGAAGTGGGTTGTGATGGGGGAATCCCAAAAAGAACTAGTTTAAAATCATTACATTATAGTTTTCTCATCTGCAGCAAGATAGGATATAGTCTCAGTGCTTGCCCCCTCTCTACAAATGGCTCCCTAGAAAGACAACCAGCTCTTGGGTGGTTCTCCTACCCTGCCTAATTAGCAACACTCACAAGAGCCATGTCTTGAGATATTTGGGGACTCGGTGCAGGGATGATGTCTGTGCCCCAGGGAGAGGTTGGTGGAAGTCTAGCTGGGGTGTTTACCATGCTGAGGGTTATCTTGGTGTTCTCTGTGCTTTTGGGTGGCTAATGAGCTTAAGAAGAAGAAATATAGGTCAATACCTCCCTCTGGCGGTCTTTTCTTTAAAAGCAGGCAAGAGACTCTTGAATGCACGTTTTAGGACAGACCAATGGTTTAAGTAAGGGCATGAGACTTGAGTGTACCTGTGGTGGTCACAGGACAAGACAAAGAACACTTTATTAATGAATCACACCCCTTAGGGAAATTCCCTTGTCTCTTTGCCCTGGCATAGTAAATACTCAGTTGGAATGAAGTGGAGTCTATAGGAAGCAGCCTGCCACGTTTGTGTTGCATAGATCTGAATTATATTTCTATGGCTGTGTTTTCTTAGTGTCTTGGTGCTGCTTAACTTCAGAGCTTCCAATTTCTCATCTCTAGAATCTGTTGCAAAGACTGAAGGAAGTAACACAGCCTAAGATGCCACACATGAATGGAAGTCATTCTGCCTATGACTCGGTGGCACAGGCTTGGATGCCTTCATAGAGCTCCTAAGGCTTACACCTCACCTGGGGTGACTGTGTTGCTGCTGTTTGGCTTATTTAGTATGTTTTTCAGTTGCTGCTTTTTTTTTTATGTGGTTAACTTAAAGATCAAATTATGGAAATCTCCTGGGACTGGACCATCAGTTGTAAGCACCATTTGCTATGAGTAGTTAATACAGTTTCTTTAGATCACGTACTGTTCTGGGCCTGAAGTCACCCAATTTCAAAAGCAGTCATAAAATAACTCCCCTCACAAAATTTTTCTCACTGGAGTTATTAAGAGTCAAGTATAAGAAAAAAAAAACCCAACATGGTCAAATGTGCTGCTTCCTGTAAGAGTTTGGACTATGAACCCTGACAACCAAAAGGATTGCAATTACAAACTCTAAAGAGATGAAGTAATATAAACCACTATGCAAGGTGGAATGGTGTCTGCTCTGGGAGTTTGGTGAGCTTCAATTTTCTTTTTCAAGAGGAGCCTAAAGTCCCTGCTCCAATCTTGCCTTCTTTGTCCACCTCCCCCTCCTCCCCTCCCTCCTCTCCTTCCTCCCCCTCCCTCTTCCCCCTCCTTCCCCTCTTCTCTCTCCTCCCTCTTCCCCTATTCCCCTCCTCCTTTCCCCTCTTCTTCTCCTCCCCCATCTCCTTCCTCTTCCTCCTCCTCTTCCACTTTCCCCTCCTCCTCCTTCCCATTTACATCATCATCACTATCCCTCTGCTCTTCACCTAATTCATACTCTTTGATCTAAAGCTAACTCTGAGGAGAACCCCTTGGGAAGGAAATGCTAGATTGAAGCTGATACCTTACTCTCCAACAGACACTCAACCTGGGCCTCACTCCTCCCCCCAAATAGTCACCTTCCCAAACCATCACTAACATGAGCCAATAGCAATTTGCAGAGAAAACTAAGGTATGTGTACGTACCGAATACAGTCACACATCACATGCCTTCTGGTCAAGGACGTGATTCATATCCCACACACAGTGGCAACTCCATTGGCTACAGGGGAGCTGAGAAATCCTCCAGCCTACCTATGTCTTATAGCTGTGATAATGCCAGAGAGACACAGGCCCTGTGCGTTTGTGTGGTGGGTATACACACAGAGAGCTGCCTGTCATCTGAGCATATATTACCCACAGTATGTACAGCACATAATACTCCATGATAAATGACCATGTTATGTTTATGTACTTTACCATACTGTGCCTGTATCCACTATCACACAGTGAACTCTTCCTTATACAACATTAACTGTAAAGCAGTGTGCATTGTGACACCAGCAGCAATCTCCTCTATGTTGGCTTCTTTCTCTCCTTCTGTTGTCCCTCCATTGTAACAAGAGCCCATCTGGAGTGACTGGCCCAGGCCATCTAGCTTTGTGGCAAGCACACTCATGAGATTTTCACAGTGACAAAATCTCCCATGCGCTTTTTGGAATGCACCCTGCTTGTTAAGCTCCATGTGTCCATATCTTTGAGGTGCTGGATGCCTAGTATTCCAATTCTTTAGCCTAAATTTCAAATTGACAAGTCCTCAATGTGATGGGAAACTCATCATGGACCCCTTGCTCAATTAGCTTTCCTCTGGGAAAGAGAATGTAAAGTTATTCTGGGTCTGTGACCTCTGCTATCCTCTGCTTTGGCCAATGGAATGGTTTGGATCTTTCCAGGAGCACACAGTGTCTCTTTGAGCAAGACAGTACAACTGGACCAATGACCATCTGTATCCCCTTCCTAATGATGCAATGTTTATTGGGTCCTCACCTTTGCTTCCAGAGGCTTCCCTGGTTACTGCTGTATCTGTAGCATCATCTCCAGGTCCCTGCATGCCTGGCGGTATTGGAGTAGTTGAATCTGGATGCATGTGCTTGGGTTCCTCTGAGCAGGACCGATTCTTCCTTTCTCCTCAGTGTCTGAGTTGCAGCCCATCCTTCTCAGTGGTCTCGGGAAAATATCTTTGATTAAACCACCTGAAGAGAAGTTAAGGTTGGGGGCTCTATGTGTCTATGTATGTGGGGTTTCAGCAACACAGCTTCCAACAGTCATATGCACAATGAGAATGTCAGCACCCAAGCAGATAGCCATCCCTTCATATCTGAAATTCCCCATCTGTGGAGCCAACCACAAAATATTCAGAAGAAAATTGTGTTTGATTATATGTAGCTTTTTTTTTATAATTCCTAAAGTGAAATGTGTAACAACCCTTTCTGTAAATTTTACAGGCATTGCAAAGGATCTGGAAATCATTTGACGTGTGTAAGAGTATTTATTATATGCAAATACTATGGCATTTTACACTAGCCCTACCTAAGCATCTGTGTCTTTTAGTATCATGGTCCTGAAGCCAACGCCTGCAGACACTGAGCGGTGGGTGACTGTGCCTCTTTTTGTGTGTGTGTGTGTGTGGTCTTTAGAATGTAGGCAGAAAAGCAGGGAAGGCAGCATGGGTTCCACTTCCAACTCTGGCCTCGGCAACTACCAGGCAGGACCTAGTGCTTGTCAAGAACCGAGTGAGATCCTCCCCTTGTCAGAGGCTGACTGCCACTGCTTGCTCCCAGACCCTCTGGCTGGCTTATAGCCATCTAGTCTTGGCACCCACCACAGAAGTGGGCTTAGCAAGGTCGGGACCATTCCCCAAAGTCTCTGATTGCATTTCCTCAAGAATCAGGGATCCTGAATCTCTATTTCCCCATTCATGCCCTTTCGTTTCTCAGGGGCTTTCCCCCTAAAAGACAGAAGGGCTATAAGTCTAAGCCATCTTCAATTTGGAGGCTATGCTTATTGTTTTTGTTTATTTGTTTGTTTGTTTGCTTGCTTGCTTCAACTCGACAAGAGTAGAGTCATGTGGGAAGGGGGAACTTCAATTGAGTAAATGCCTCAGGCAGACTGACCGATAAGCAAGTTTATTTAGTATTTTCTTGATTAATGATTGATAGTAGAGTACCCAGCTTACAGGCGGCAGCGGTCTCACCTCTGGGCAGGTAGGTTCTGGATTGTATCATAAAGCAGGATGAGGAAACCATGAAGAGCAAACCATTAAAACAGCAGACTTTGGTTGAGTTCTTACCATAGATTCCTGTTTGATTTCCTGTTTTTCTCCCTTTAGAGATAGACTGTGACCTGGTGGTGAAGGGTGAAAAAATCCCTTTCTTCCCCAAGTTGCTCTTGGTAATGGTTTTATTTATTACAGCAACAGATATCAAAGTAAGACATG
This sequence comes from Mus minutoides, assembly GCA_902729485.2. NCBI lineage: Eukaryota > Metazoa > Chordata > Mammalia > Rodentia > Muridae > Mus > Mus minutoides. Next base: position 250,692 of record LR749835.1, on the reverse strand, counting down.
GGCTATGACCCTCTGCATCCTCCTCCCTCAGTGAGAAGTCTCCCTCATTCTGAAGACTCAAACAGCCAAGCAAGCAGAATGGGGGCGGGGGGGGGGGTATACTATTGTTCTAGACCACAGAAAAGGTCCTGGACACAGTTTCAGGTTAAAGTATAATGAAGACTGAATGTGACAGGTTTTCCTGGCTAAGGTGGTCCAGTGTGCTCTTGTGGGAGCCATCTGAACCTAGACTATTTGGACCTGCAAAGTCTACCATGTAGGGCCAATGAGCCATTTGGATGGGAGAGGACTATTTCCCTACCTTGGGGAGCCATATACAACCACACTGGCCAGCTGTATACTCTGTATCTCAGCATACAAGTAGATGAAGCATGATGATAAATTTTAGAATCTGTCTTCCCAAGAGCTGCCAAAAGGGCTGAAGGACGAAGCTTAGGAAGGAGTGCATGGAGTTAGTTAAGTCTCAACTTGGCCAATGAAATATAGGGGGTGGAACATTCTCCATCCAGGGATGCCAAGAATGGATGGGTAGGCACATCTGCTGAGCATTTGTCAGTCTCTATACAGTGTGTCACAAGGTCCTGGGCAGCACAGTGATGCATGATACAGAATTGTCCCCACATTTCTCTGCTTCACTTCTCATGCATGCCTTGCTCTCAATTAAAAAAAAAAATCAAAAGTATCCTCGGGTTATATATTTAATGTTCACTCAAATTACCTGAGACTCTTGTTCAGAGGCAGAGTTATTTGGGGCGGAGCCTGAGAGTGAGGCCACCTCTGATATAAGGCCTATGAAACTCATCTGTAAATCACTCAGTGTTAAGTTTCTAAGGGACTTGGTGCATGATTGCAAGCAGGGGTGGATTTTAAGAACACATCTCAGAATATGGCATTTTGAGTTGCATTGCATAAAAGGCTGGGAGCGATCATTTCCTGGGTGTTAGTAGTGGGGTCAGCATAACCCCCAGCAGGGTGGTGTCATAACCCATGTACTACGTACAAAATGATGGGAAGGTGTGGTAGGCAGTGAGGCATGGAGGTAGCCAAGGAAGGTGCTCATCTGGTTACAGAGAATGAAAATTACTGAAACCATGGTGTTGGGTGGCTTCGGGGTCACTCTGGAGAGCATGCAAACAGAAAGTGACAGGCAAGGTTGACAGAATTAGAGGCTCCGTGTCCATTTCCCATTGCTGTAGCAAGTGGCCTCCCATTCAATGGGCTAAAGCAACCCAGCTTTTTCCTTAGTTCTATAGGACAGAATGCTTCTATGGATCTACTGGACTAAAACCAAGGTGCTGCCAGTGGTGGGTTCTGTCCTTGAGACTTTGGAGGAGAGGCAGATTCTTGCATTTTCCCACTCCAAGAGGCTGATATGCCCCAAGCTTAAAAGTCACTCCAGCTGGAGTAGCAAGTCCACATCCCCTCATGCAGCTTCCTTGACTTCTTCTGGCCATCCTGCTTCCACTTGTAAAGGCCTCTGTGGTGACACTGGGCCCCTGGGCAATCCAGAGGTTTGACTTTCATTGTAAGAAGCTGTGGCTAGTTTATTCTGTTTGTATATGTAATCTCTCCTTGCCACATTTTCTAGGGCACTCCAGAGCTCTAGGGATTTGAATATGGACATCCATCTTTGGGTTGGGGCATTATTCTGCTATTACAGGTGCTATGAAGTTTAAGCAACTCTATCTCATGCAGCTATGGAGCAAATTGTACTGAAACCAGGACAGAATCTAGTTGGAAAGGTGACAAAGTTTTAAGATAATAAAGGCCTCATTTAGTCTCTACCTCATTCGTGGCAGTCAGGATGCACAGGACTGGCCAAAAGCAACAGATGACAAGATGTAGGTTTCCAGGGCACAGCCCAGGGATCTCATTTCCTCCAAGAAGTTTCTATCTTCATTTTTCAACACCTACTACAAATATCATCAAATTACCAATATGCTGGTGGATTTATTAAATTATTTGTGGTGGTTTGAATGAGAATGACCCTATAGGCTTATAGATTTGAGTGCTTGGTCCCCAGTTGATGGAAAGGTTTTGGAAGGGTTAAGTGGTGTATTGGAGAAGATGTATGTTACTGGAAGAAAGGATTTGAGGTTTCAAAAGCCCCCATCATTTCCTCTCTCTCTCTCTCTCTCTCTCTCTCTCTCTCTCTCTCTCTCTCTCTCTCTCCTTGCCCTCTCTGCCTTGTCTTGCGGCTATTCTTCAAGATGTAAGCTCTCAGTTATTTCTGAAACTAAGCCCTCAGTAAATGCTTTCTTCTAAGTTGCCTTAGTCACAGTGTCTTATCAGAGCCATTAAAAGAAACTAAGACTGACCTTATATCTAACCACACCACTGGAAACCCAACGACTGACAGCTAAGCCCCAGTACATGATTCTATGGAAAGCATTCCATATTCTAGCCATAACAGTATTGATAGCTGAATCTGATACCATAAAGCTACATTTTCTGATATCAGTGAATATAATGGATTCCCAGTTTGGGAGAGGCAGGTAGCTAGCTGTACTTAACCATCATATCTCCATAAATAGGCAGCAAAAAGACAGAAAACTAGAGTGCTCTAAACCACACTGACTGATGGGTTACTGTGTTCCTAGATGTCAAATCAACTCCCTGGCAATAGGCAATAGGCAATTTTAATTTCAGCTTGCAAATGCAAGTCTAGCGGTTATGGAGAGCTAATTCCTTCAGAGAAGGCTTGGCAGTACACTTGTATCTTGAGCAAGGAGATGTTTACTTTTTTCCCAAAGGGAATTCTGGCTAGTAATCACAGCAGGGAAAAAGGAGCATGTGGATTTCTCCAAGACTAGTAAATAGGAATCTGAAGTGACGTCAAAACCAAAACTCTGATCTGGTACTGATGATGCTAGAAAGACTGTGGAGAGCAAATGGTAAAGGGGTTGTACAGATTCCTTGAGCTACACACACACACACACACACACACACACACATATATATTTGTTGACCTGTGCTGTAAGACCTATTTTAAGAGTAAGTCTGGCCGGCCAGTGGTGGCGTACGCCTTTAATCCCAGCACTTGGAAGGCGGAGGCAGGCAGATTTCTGAGTTTGAAGCCAGCCTGGTCTACAAAGTGAGTTCCAGGACAGCCAGGGCTATACAGAGAAACCCTGCCTTCAAAAATAAAAATAAAATAAATAAGTAAATAAAATAATAATAAAAAACAGCCAAAAACTGAAACAAACAAACAAAAAAAAAAAAATAAGAGGAAGTCTGAGTGGAAATTCCTACACAAAGAAGCCCCAGAAAATATGCTTTCAAAGACCTGAAAATTAGAAGTAATGGTCCCCATAGGCTTTCCATTCAATTAATCTGTCTCAAGAGAGTGTGACTAATGAGAGGGGACATCATTAACACTACCAGAAGCTTTTATGGCTCTGCTGGCTAGAAACAGATTGACAGACACTTCTGCTTGGTGATGGCTGCTCACCTGGAAATGCTGAATGCTTCCTGCTCCTCTTGCTTATAACAGGAAAATTGTCCACAGAGATCTTGTCTATACAAACACTTCAGGAACATCACATTGTTCTGCTGTGTTGATAGCATCTTGTCCAGTAAGTACCTGGTAGCTGTGGAATGTCAGGTGCCACACATACCTATTGCTAGTAAGGTTTTCTGGGAATGGGCAGAGAGGCATAGGAGTCACTGGCTCTATCTGGAATCTTGTCACCCAGAAGCACCCTATGGGGTAGGAGGTGACACAACCTTTTGAAGGCTCAGGCTGGGTACCAGCGGAGGGGAGTATGTGACTGCGTAAAGCTCCAGGCTGCAGAAAATACTATAAATAACGGAGCCTCATAGACATAACATCTCCAACAACTCTGAAATCTAAAAACAAACAAACAAACAAACAACCCACATCATGGGAAAAGAAGTCTTTCTACCACCTCATCCAAAGACCTGTTTTGGTTTTTGTCAGGTTTGAGGCCCTGGTCTGTATTAGTTTGCTATGAAGGCTGTAACAATCACCAAAACCAGAGTAGCTTAAAGAATAGACGGTTGTCATCTAAGTTCAGGGGTGTCAGCATGGCTGATTCCTTCTAAGACCCATGAGTAGAAATCTAGGCCATGCCTCTCTCTGCCTGATGTGGCTTGCTGGCCACTTTGACTTTCCTGGTAACTGTCATTATTCATCTTTTTGTGATGTCTTCTTGTGTGTGTGTGCTCATATTTTCTCCTTTAATAGGAAAATCAGTAATATTGAGTGATCACTGATTTAATAACTCTGCTTCTAAAATGGTCACATCTTGAGGTATTGGAGTTTGTGACATTAGCATGTGATTTTTAAAAAGGGACACTGTCTTAGTTAGGGTTTAACTGCTGTGAACAGACACCCTGACCAAGGCAGCATTTATAAGGACAGCATTTACTTGTGGCTTGCTTACAGTTTCAGTCCATTATCATCAAGGTGGGAGCACAGCAGTGTCCAGGCAGGTATGGAGTGGGAGGAGTTGAGAGTTCTACATCTTCGTCTGAAGGCTGCTAGAAGACTGGTTTCCAGGAAGCTAGGATGAGGGTATTAAAGCCCATGCCCACAGTGATACACCTACTCCAACAAGGCCACACCTACTCCAACAAGGCCACACCTTCTAATAGTGCCACTCCCTGGGTCAAGCATATTCAAACCACCGAATACATAAATCAACCTGGCATGGTTGCAGGGTAGGACAGAGGAAAGACTTCAATTGCTGGACATGGTAGTGGTAAATTTTACATTGAATAGAACTGTGACTGTCACCCAGCCCCCTGTAGCTTCCCATACCTGTAGTCCGAGTCCTGGGTGGCTAACAACGCAGAGACCTAGACTTTTATGATCCAATAGGCACAGGCACGGAGAGGAATGTGCTCAGAACTAGTAGGCTCCGTGGCCTGTTTCTGAGAACTCTCTTGTCCACTAAAGATAGTCAACAGGCAATAAAAGTATCCCAAACCAATAAGGGCAGGGTAACTAAGGGCAGGGACCCTTTGGAGATGTGAGATCTGGATCACCCTGCTAGACAAACAATGCAAACTGGGTAAGATGCCATCCTAGGTCAAGGAAACAGTAAATAGATGGTGGAGGAAGAAGACAACAAATGTTTGTTATAGTCCTGATCCCCTGGCCATGACACTACTAAAGCTTGTATCACAAATATTGCTTTCTGTTGCATGTGGGTCATAAATGGCCACAACCTTTGAGTGGAATGTGACTAATTAGACTTGACTAGAAAAATAAAGGAGCATGTGACCTACAAGAACAGGATGCAACAGGAGGGTTCTGAGGACCTTGACTGTGTCAGAGGATCTCATACCCAAGCCCAACTCTGGTCTTCACAGGCGTTGTGGTTTCTGCGCTTCCAGCTGCCTGCTCTGCTCTGCCCTGCTCTGCCCTGCTCTGCCCTAGAGCCTAGTGCACTCCACTGCTTTTGAAGTCGCTCCTGGGCTCCTGCACGGGACCACCAGTCACTTGTTGGGGAGGTTGGGTTTGCTCCTCCTGGTTGATGCTGCAGAGTCATTGGCTGCTCCACTTATTGGTTTCTCAGACAAACCTCGGCCATGAATACATCACCATCCTGTTGGATATGGCATTGAGCAGCACAGATTTACAACCTCAATAGGAGGTACTGGTATATGATTGGGAAACAATAGACTTGTGCAAGAAGAGGATGAACAAATACATCCCCTCTCTTCTATTTTCCTTCACCAGTATGTGGCTGAAGGGGGCCTTTCTATCCATCCTGTTCACAAGTGTTCTCTTCTGTGATGCCTTACAAGCTGAATCTCTCTGTGGCTTACTGCGAAGAAGAGCACAGCATTCTAACCAAAAAACTATGGGCTTTTAGTCATGATCTGAAGATCTGTTTTCAAGTTAGTTGAAGCTACCTAGGTAGGTATAGGCACCCAGAGTTTGGGTAGGAATAATAAACAGATGTGTACCAAGGTATCTGGAGAAGGAAGCCATGCTCATTTTTATATATTTGGAAAGATGTTGGATTCCTTTAGTTTCTCCCCCCACTTTCTGACATGAGTCTGAAATTTGGAAGAAGGAATGCTGACTTCCATTCTATACTTCAAGATAATGCTAAGAATGACCTTTAGGACAGGAACTTGGCACCCTAGATCATACTAAAGTGTGGAGGAATATTATCAGTGTCTTGAAGGCAGGGAGCTTAAAGGATGATTAGAGAACATTTCTAAGATTACCTAGAAGGACTTGTGTGGTGTCCTTCCCCACCAACACAGTTGGTGCAATTGACCAGAGCCATGCCGCACCCAATGGCATCCATTGTGTTGTTAACTAGGCTAAGAGAGCCCGGTACCCCTGCAGCAGGTTCTGCACATCTCCTAGGTCACCCAGCTCCGCCCAGCTTACCAGAGGCCCACCTACGACCAGCCCACCTGCGACCAGCCCACCTGAGCAACCTGAGAGATGTCACGAGACTTCAGGGTTCCCGCCAAACTCCAGAACGCCTGCGCAGAAGACTGGGGGCGGGGTTTCCCTTCTTTTATCCCCAAATGCTTGTCCACCATTAAAGAGTCGTTCTAAGCAGAAGCAACCATGTAGCCTCGGAGATCTTCTTTCTCTCCCCCACTCCCTTAGTTTCATTTCAGCTTCGGGCCAATCCTCCAGGAACCCAGTCCACTGCGGGCAGTGGACCCCAACAGACTTGGAGTCAGGTCAACCTGGAGTTCATTTCCGTCCAGCTTATTTCAGCTATGTGGCCTTGAACAGTTCACTGAGTAGAAAGTGATCGAGTTGAGCAAATTGATCTCTTGAGGTCTATTGTAGTTTGTATTTGGTATGTCCCACATAGATTCATGTTTTGAATAATTGACCCCCCGGTTCATGGTGTTGTTTTAAATCTTGTAAAGTCTTTAGGAGGTGGAAGAGGTCATTATGGGTGGGTCTCTGAAGGGTTACCTGTTTTCTATGCTTGATGGCTGGCTACCATGTCAACAGCTCCAAGATACACCCCTGAGGTCATGCTTGCCTCATGGTCATGCTTTCCCCACCATAACAAACTGAAATCCCTCAGAAGCCGTGAGCCAAAACCAAGCCTTTCTTTTCTTACATTGTTTCTGAAGCTGTTTTGCTCACATCCATGCCCCACTTCCAAGCAACCACCCTCCAGTAATTTCCTGTGGGAATTCTGAAGGTAGGGCCTCTCCTAGACATTACTAGTTGGTTTTGGACAGACCTGGCCTACAAATTCAGAGGCACCTGGTGACCTAACAGAAGTTGTATCAAATAGGGCTTCACTACCCTCACTGTATCATCACTGTCACCAGTACTGTAGGGGACGATGTACCTATATGCATGGGCTGTGATATTAGCATCTGGAAGCAGGTGCTCAACTATAAAAGTCAATTAACAGAGGTGGGTATGTCTCTCATTTGGTGACAAGGACACATAACAAATCCTCCAGTTCTGAAGTGGTTTGCATGTGTTTCTCCAAAGCTCATGCATTAGAAACCAAATCCTTAGCCTATATAGGGACGTCAGACCTTTCCTGGTTATTAAAGATTAGATGAGGTCATAAGAGTGGGGACTCCACTGAGCGTTAGTGGCTTGATCAGTAGAGCTGCCCAACCTAACACACTTGTTCTGCCTCATCACGTGACTCTCCCTTCTAGGTCACGGTGCAGCAGAAGGCCTCACTGGATCCCAAGCAAGTACCAACACTGCATTTCTGAACTTGCCTGCATTTTGAACTGCACGAAAGATGCTCTTTTTCTCTTTATAAATTTCTAAGTCTCAGACATTCAGTAATGGTAGCAGTAAAGAATCTAATACTTGAGTTTTCAAACCAGATTTATTGACACCCTCATGCAGAGTGAGTGCCGGGACAAGGACATCTGTAGTGAAGTGACAACCAGTTGTCATTGTCTCTACTAGCATAGTCTGTGCATGTTAGTGTATAGCCTATTTTCCCTTCAGGGACAATCTTCAGAAGTGATTTAACACTTGAGTGCTATGTGAACAGGAATTTCACTTTCTGCTCTGTGTTTTACGGAAAAGAAACAGAAGTTGATGGTCCCTTTCAGACCCAGTCAGGAAATTCACAGGTATTGGCAATTTTTATGAAGACAGTACTTAGGGATGTTATTATTATACAGTAGCCTGTTTAAAAGCAGGGAAGTGATTGGAAGGACAGAACTTCCAGTTACAGCCATAGAAGCAGCCTCTGAGTCTGTGTCATTACAAGCCTCCCCAGGGAGAAGCAATTGATTCCTAAGGTCTGCAATGGGCTCCTGTCTGTCTGGAGTCTCAGGGAATGGGGAATTGTTTTCATTTACTTGTTGAGATACCTTCCCTCGTTGTCATTAGAAGCGCTTCTGTTTGAAGGTAAAACACTGGGATTCCATTAGTTCATGATGATGGGGAGAAGCAGACCTCCATGGAGTTCAAACTTATAACTTATAGAGAAAATGAATGGAAAGAAATGTCAGGCATGACAAAGGCCACCTGGTGCTGACATCTGCATGGGAAGCCGTGAGGATGTGATCCCACCCTTAAGCTTTTCTGGGGTCCTCTACTCATGTTTTGAGATGGATTGTTGTGCAGTAGCTATAGGCGTTTTGATCTCTGTTTCCTTTAGGAATCCAAAGTTGTCTGATTGCTGCCCAACCCCACCCCACCCCCGCCCCAGCTACCATAGCAAGACAGACATAGAGAGCTAGAGCAGAAAGTGGGCCTGAGACTTGGAGAAGAGGCATAGACACCAACCCTGGATAGATTGGCATGACGAAGGCCACCAGGACTGAGGATGTCCTGGACACCTAGGGGTGCTGGAGTATTAGGTAGTGGGGAGGAGTTTAGCTTCCTGGGGAAGAGTTTAGCTTCCTGTCTGAGTGCTGGAACCAGTGTTCATATCCTAGTCTTAGATCAGTTCTGCTTGTGCCTCAGTTTGTCCATCTGGGTAATAAGCATGCCCACCTCTTAGGGTTACCTATTAAAGCTTTAGGAACCCAGGAACTTAGCATCTAAGAAATGCCCATCCACCCCTAGTTCTGAACCCCACATTGCCATTCGCTTGACTTTCACAAAAGCACAGCCTTATGCCCAGGTCCCTGTCTACACAGCTCTGTTCTCTGGGGTGGGATAGGTTGGAGTGGTTCCTAGTTCTCTTCCTCTTCACTTGGTCTCATCTGAGAAACCTGGCATTGGACATGGTCATGGTTTCACAGGTAGACATCCCTCCAAGACAGCCACCACTCCTGACCTGATGACAGAACTTAGAGGCTGGATCATGAATCCATCAGCCCTCAGACCTCTCATTTCCAACACTGCTTAGAGGTTTCAGTCGACTAACAGGCTGGATATGAAAGTCTCTCCTGTCAGGCTGTAAGAGGAAAATTCTGGGTGGGCTTTCTCAGTATCCTAATACCCCAGGATCTGGCTCCAAAGACACCAGAGTCTTCTACACTCGTGTGTATATTTTTTGGCCATGGGGATGTGTCCTGTGGAGTGTAACCAAGGATCCAAAGACACCAGAGAAGGTTCTTGAGTTTGCCTGAGCCAGGAGAGAAAACATGGCATTGAGATGAGCCAACATAAGCCTTTCATACTGCTGCAGTCCCCTGGGCTGCCTCCCACCCTGGGAACTTTCTCCTCAGTCCTTCAATCAGAGACTCAGCAAGAAGGTTCATTTGAGCTTTGGGTCATTTTTAATGTCGGTAAGAAAGAGCAGCAGTTTGGAGGCGATCGAGTAGCAAGGGGCTTATTAGGAAAAAATGTAAAAGTACAAAAATGTTAAGCGAAAATAGAACATTTAAATCAGTTCTTTTAAGTGCTGACACTTAGGAATGAAACAGAAGACAGCTCCTCCTAGCTGTGAATTTGAGTTATGACATGCGTCCCTTGGAGGCTGGGGAGAACATTCATCAGGCACTTGCTGGCTCCTTGGGGTCCAAGAATCCATGATGGGGCATCTTTGTCTGTTGAGTCATCCATCACTGTTGTAGTGGCCACAGGAGAGGCAAGCCTAGTCATCTCTTGAGTTCTGGGGGGCCCCTTGAGATCATCTGTCTCTTTTAAAGCCTTGTCTCCTTGTGCTTTCCCGCTGGAGTTCCCACAGTGCTCGGCTCAGCAGCGCCGCCTCACATGTTGGTGGACAGGAAGTCTGGGATCTGCTTGCTTTCTTCACTCGACTTGCTAGCCAGCTTTGTGGGAAGATACGCAAATAGGTCAGCAAGATGGGATTCGTATATGCAGCATCAGGGGGCACCCTAGACCCCACAGCCTCGACTTATGCCCAAAGACAAGTGATTGGGAGTTGCGATGACCTTGAGTTTTGTCAGAAAGCTGATTTGGGGAAGTTTGCTAGCTGTGTGGATTCTGCACATAGCTTAACTAACTCCGTTGAGTCTAGTAAAACCATTCTGTAACAGGGAAGGATCAAACAGTATAATGACGGGGAAGTGCTTAGCGTGGGGCCTGACTCACTCTCGCAGCCTCTCAGGCAACCTGTGATTTTTATAGTATCTGTGCTCTGATTCATAGCGCCTGGAGGATCGGAAGTGCGTCCGTACCTTCTTGATCCCAGATGAGGACCGACAGGGTAACAACAGGAGGTGGGACTTCAAGAGTCAGTAATTCAAAGCCAACTTTTAATTTGAAGGATTTTTTGTAATGTAGGTAGAATAGGAAAGTGCTTTGCCACCCCTCCCCTTCCCCCCCAAAAGGTTCTGTTGGCTTCTGACGATAGCTGGCTGCTGGGGCTCAGAGAGGAGCTCCAAAGGAGACCTTAAGTCAGGGCTAACCACCTACTGGTTCTCAGGTCCCAGAAGCCCCTGCTTCACCAGAACAGTGGTCAGTCTTGCTCACAGGAGTTACTCGAAGCTCCAAGGAGCACTGCATGGTGGGCATGGCTAGACAATTGCCCTCGCCTTAGGATCCCTGGCCACACTCCTCAGGGCGTAGCCAAGGGCACATACCCACAGGCAAAAAATATAAACAAGTGTGTAGACCCTCCCCATGTTTCCTTCAGTTGCCCTTCCCCGTCCCCCAGCATTCCCTCTCTCTCCAGTCACTGGCATGCTCACCATGGTCTTGAAGAACTGATTGACTTTCTTCTTTTTCAGGGTCTTCTTGTCACTGTCTGAGACTTGGAAGAAGGTCTGACTCAGGCGGGGAGATGTGTTGGCCTCATCCAACCCAGGCACGCCTGCCACTGAGAGTGTGAGGGCTGGAAGGGACCCAGATGTGTGTGAGTGAGTAGGTACAGGAAAGAGGTAAGTCCTGGAGGACAGGGTGGGTATCTTAAGTCTCAGGCTGTTCTTTGGGTGGTCCTGTCTCCTGACACTTTGCAAAGCCTTGTCAAAATGAATCAGGATGGAAAGGGGGATGAGAAAGGGAGGGCCTGGGGCCACTAGGGCTGATGTCTTCAGTGTGCTAAGTTTGACCTTAGGCTCCCACTGACTTCTTGGTCTGTATGGGAGCCTGACATTCAGTGCACTGCTCTGAATGTCTGCAATGAGGATGGTGGCATTTTCCACATCGTAGGTGGGTGTCATGGGATAGGGAGTGGGGATAATGAGTTAGGGCAGGGTCTGTTAGGAGCTTGGCCCTACCAGGCTACTCTGGTGGGAGCAGATGTCTTTACTGTCATGCACTCTTCAGCCTCAAGGGGGCAGCACCAGAACTGCCTTGTTCTATTCTGCCCAGAGCCTGTGTGTGGAGCACACCAGAACTAGATGCATAGATGCCCTTCCTGACTGTATATGGGCTTCCCTGTGTAAATGGAAAGTGACTGGGGGCTACCCTGTATCCTTGGTCAGTAAGACCTGGGCACAGGTGTCATCTAGACACTGAACACCACAGCTATTAGATACTATTGGGAAGCTTTGTAAATTTTGAAGTGGTCTTCTTGGTCAACAGAGGTACCATGGACCTTAGAGAAATACCAAAGGCATACTCCTGAGCCTGAAGGAATCTGCTGCCTGCAAATGCAGCAATTCATGTTAGGGAGTGGACCCAGAGGAACAGCACACTTCCCCTTCTGCTCCAAGTAGAACTTGATCACATGGCCTCCTATGGGGGATGTTGAGAAGGTGCAGAAGCCATGGGCTTCTGGTTCCAGACACCCAGCCTGCCTTGCCCTAGACAAGGAGTTCTCATCCTTTCTCTCCCTGATAGCCTGACAACCCATACCACCTCTTTCCCCAGGTGTGTAGTGGGCAATACATACCTGGGATGGTGGGCATGGACTGGCTGGCAAAACTCATCTGAGAGAGGATAGACACCCTGGCAGGGATGGTTGCATGCTCCGAGAGGTTGGTGTCACTCATGAACTCTTGCTTTCTAGAAAGCTAGATGATATAACATACAAAGACACACACACACAAATAAAAATAAATATAAATAAATAGAGCAGACCATAAGGGCTTAGCATAAGGTAAATATCACTCCTCAAAGGTCAGGCAAAAGTACTTAAAGTGTCATCTATGGACCTGGAAGCATAGTCAGTCTATTTGTTCGGCTTTTTATCATTCCGTGCCGGTCTACCTAATATGTCTGTATAGGCTGCATATTATAGAACACTAGGAGTGTTCGAGAGGGTCCGTTCTGTTAGACCATCAGGTGAATGGTGTTCTGTGGAGTCCTGGAGCATAGAAGATGTGCCTATCTTTCAGAGGCCCACTAGGAAGTTTATGGGTTTTGTTTTGTTTTGTTTTGTTTTGTTTTGTTTTGTTTTGTTTTTATTTCCTTCACCAGAAGGCATCAGCTGGCCCCGCCCTTTTATGTAGCCTCACCCCTGCTGTGCTCACTCCCTTGCCGGTCTTCAGCAGGCTTTCAATAAAACTTTGCATTGAGCTCAGAACTGTATGATGTCAAACCTCTTAATTAGTAATTATTAATGCTGAATTTCTTTTTGAGCAAAAGGCATACTCTGTAGATAAGGCTGCTCTGAAACTCACTGTGTAGCGTAGGCTGCCTTACAACTCATCACAACTCAGCCCCTTCTCCAAACATCGATTATATAATTTTATTATATATAACAATATGTGGTTGTTTATATTTACAAATAATTATATATTACATACATACATATTCATATACATATGCATGCATATACATATGAGGGCCAAGGTGGCTGCTTTCCCCTGAACCAGTTGTTCAAGCACTAGAGTCTGATGGCCTGGGTTCAAATCCTGCCTGTGGAGTGTGAGCGTACCTAGGACCTCATATTGGGCAGCCTCCTTCCTCTAAAACCCACTGTAGTGTGGGAGCCAGGCTCCAGTCCACCCACTCATGGACCTGGGCTGCCTGGCACGATTTTCTGAAGAGCTGGGGAGAGCCTGGCACCTCTGCTCACCCGCTTCAGGTCTGACTCCGTTGCTGCCTTCTCGTCGGCAAACACCACGCTGCTCCTCTTGGTCCTTTTCTTGGACCGCCGCAGCTTGACCTCTGGCAGAGTGCTCCCTGGGGAGATGGGCTCCTCCTCCACTTTGGGAGTCTTGGGTGGGGCTGGCTCTAGGTCAAAGCTGAAGGGCAGGGGAGGAGCAGTGGAGATTGTAGTTAGATCCTGATAGGGACACAGAGGACCTTCCTGCCAACTGAGCTATCACGGCACTGCTGGGGCCTGATCGGTTATCTTGATAGCAAATTGAGTTGTTTTTCCATGGACACTCAAAATGAAGATTAGAATGACCACATGACTAAAATCAAGAGACATGGCAAGGAGGTGAAAATGGTTAGAATGTAGCCCTGGGTTCAAATCCAGGCACTGCTGCATTTTAGCTGAATGACCCTGATCAGTCTCTCGACTTCACTTAGTTACCACTTGCTCAGTAAGAGGGGAACAATGGTCCTGGTGCCTGAGGGGTGGACACATGGTATATAGATATATGATGAATTTGGTATGGGAAGATGGTGGTGGTGTGGGAGGGAGGGACATGTTACTATGGGAACGATGTGAGAAACACTGGACCCCTATTAGAGAAAAAACCATTTACAATGTAGGCTGGGAGAGGGATGGTGGCTGCATCAATGGGCAAGAAGTCCAGTGGCAGTGGCAGTAGGAGGTCAGGAGGGAATGGGGGGCTGGCTGCAGTTAGGTCTGGGTTCTTGGGAAAGCCATCAGCCTGTTTCTGCTGTCCAGGATGCTTTAAAAAATGGCACCAGTCAAGGCAACATGCTGCTTGAATCCAAGACTTTCCTGAGATCCTTGCTGGGGAAAGGCTTTAAAGTGAATGGGAAGGAAGCCCGGCAGCTCCAGGAAAAGACTTACCTTTCTGCGGTGACTTTGCTGGGGGTGCTGCAGTCAGAATGCATGGAGGCCAGAGAGATGACGGACATCTGCCTGTAGGAACGCAGCATGGACCTGGGGCGGCCCACTCTCCTGTCGTCGAAGTCAGGCTGCAGGTAGAAGAACAGTGGTGAGCATCCAGGGGAACAGGGCTTTGCAACCTGAGTGCCCATCCTCTGGGGCAGAGGGCATCAGTGCAAAGCTCCTGGTCAGCAAGACCACAGGGCAGCAAGATAGACACCAGCAGCCTCAATCCTGGGGGAACTATCACTAGTCCTTGAGTTTCCCCATAGAGACAGCATCTTTATTATTCAGTGGCCTCATGAGCCAGCTTTATGCTAATGAGAGGGCTTGAATAGGGCTGGCCTGTGCCAGAGACCAACCCTGTCATTACAGGGATGAGACTTTGAGTCACATATTATCAACACAACCTCCAGAGAGGAGACAAGGAATAGAGATGAATCTCCAGCCCGAGGCTAATGATTCACTCAATCACAGCTGAGTAGTGGAAGCTTTGGAAAGATTCTCCACACTTAAGCTCTAGTGAGCTCCCTGGTAGGTAATCGCATGCCAATAAGCCAGAGGATGATGTGTCCTGACAACATAGAAGTGTCTTGCTTGGCATCCTCTACTACTTTGCCCTCTGTGCCCTTCACCTAGCTGCTCTGGATTGGCATCTTCATCTGAAAACTTCTGTACAGAAGCTCCTCAGAGGATGAGCTCACATCCCCATAAGCCTGCTGCTAAGTCGAAAGTGTAATCTGAAGATGCATGGAATCTACCCGGACTGCCAAGCAACCCCATACCATATACTGCTGCACACTGGCTGCTCAGCCCATAGGCAGCCTCTTTACCTATGGCTGCGAGTTTCGTGTAGGTAAAAGTGTTGCTATCTGCCTATTATCAATCACTTCATATACATCAACTGTATTTATAGAAGGCCAAGTACATATCAGGTGCTTCACTAATGTAGCCTTTACAATTATACAGTCCCTTGGGTAAGTGGTAGGTTCATAGGTCCAATTCTAACTGGCTTGCCTTTAGGAGTGATTTTGAGGGACTAGGCATACAGGAAGGTTCCCCCATTGCCATCCCCTTTAAGCTCTTATTCCCACCATCCTCCCCGTTTGCAGTCATAGGGACCACTCATACCATCTCTCGGACACCATACTCCTTTTCCACCTTCATTTTCAGGTTTTTGAAGCACTCTTCCATCCGGTCATGAAACGGGCGCAGGTTGTCTGACACCCTTTTCTCGTGGATCTTAATCCCAGCTCCCAGGAAAGGGATCTGAAGAGAGAGGTGGCAAGCCACAGGCCTCAGCTTAGGGGCTATCTCAGGAGCTCAAGTTGACTTAACTCTTCCTGGAAAACCTTTGGGTGCTCAAGACCCACATGGTCCCTGGGACAGCTGTAGCCTTAGAATTTATTGTTGAGGGGAACAATGACCCCACTGCTCTACTTTCCCTGGAATCAAGGTTGTTCCGAGCATTAGAAACCACAGACATGGGGAAATCTGAGTCCTCAAAAAAAAAAAAAAAAAATCTGCAAAGTGTCAAGAGTTCAGAGAACAGAAAGGCAGACTCTCCAGGGCTCTGCCTCACAGTCTTGTTTAAGAAGTATTCAGGAGTATAAAAGTGAAATTATGAAGATAAGAAGCTGTGGCAAGAGGGAAGAGCAAGAAGGGAAGAGAGGCCACAGCCCGTCTTACTCCATGGAGCCCAATTATACTTTCCATGGCTGCTATGGGTATGCTGGTATCCAAAAATTCTTTTATTAGTAGAGAGTTTCTAGAACGTGTTGCCACATCCCAGGAAGACGTGAGATGTGGGAAGAATGGAAAGGAGATGCATAGTTTGTCTTATCTATGAAGGAGGTCAGAGCACAGAACCTCAGAGACCTATGAGGGGAGGAACAGAGCCGCAGGGCTCACGGCTACAACGAAAGTTTGAGAAACTTAGTTGCATGGCCCTCTGGTAAAATAACTAAGACAGGCAGGGTAGGGGATAGAATTCTTTTAGAGAAACAAACATCTCTACCATGGTGGGGTAAATCCATTTCTGTCTCCTTCTCTTAGCTCTCTTGAGAGAAGAGAGGTGCAGGGAGACACACACTCTGCAGTGAGATGTGCACTTGGCTGTAAATATGCCCAGCACATGGGCAGGAGGAAGGTAGCCAGAGGCTGGAACTGACCTCCAAGAGCAGAGGAGGGAGGTGGTGGTTAGAAGAGGCCATTCTGCCTCTAGGAATGAAGGAGGCACTGGGGGGCAAAGGCAAGGCATCCCAGGAAAGCCGAGAGCCAGTTCCTTGCCTGAGGTGCCCATTGCTTCAACGTGCAGCTAGGTATAATGAGCTTCTACTTTCTCAAGAAGCAGGGACTTGTCCTCTAAAACAATTACATCCTGAAACCTGGGACTCAGGGGTACCATACCCAAGGGTAGGAGGAGGAGTGGCTGCCACCAGACTGAAAAAAAAAAAAGATGATAAGAAGTGGCTTATGGGTAGGGAGATGCCCACTGCATGGTGCCCAGATAGTAACCAAAATCATCTTCCCCTTAAACACTTGCAAGAATCTGCTTCCAGAGAATGTAAGTGTCCCGTGTCCCATCTAGGTGTGTAGGTTCAAACACGTGGGTCACTCAGTTGCCAGGCAATGATGCCACCTTGCTGACAGAGCCTTCTCCTTCGCATGCTGATTTCCAATTAGCTTCACTGGAAATTAGGAAGAATCTGCAGGGGTCATCAGGCACTGGAGGGAACTTCCCCCAGAAAGGACAGGACCAAAATTAACAGGCAGGATGGAGTACATGGGAATAAAGGGGCAGATGAATGTGGAGGAAAACCTATAGAAAGCTTAAGGTGTTAGGTTAAAAATAGTACCAAAGGATTCTTCCATAGAGATAATATAGTAGGATTTAAAATGGAAAGTATGTATAGATTTAGTGTTACACTTTAGGTAAGAAAGAAAATTGGTCAGCTTAGCATCAATCTCAAGGTGTTAAGGGGGAGGAAGGGGTGACGTTGGTCCTCAGTGACACATGAGCAGGCCAATCAGACTAAGAGAAGCCATCAAAGACCTATGGGTGTTAAACTACTGATCAGCTAGACTTTAACACCCACAGAACACTCCCTCAGAGAGTTGGAATATACATTTTCCTTTCTGAGCATGCCACTCCTTTACAATAGATGTTTCACTAAATCCCATGGGCTTCGGCACATTGTACTTCAGTATTCATTGGGTTCAAGAGATTGTCTACATATTGTCAATGATTCATCATTCATTTAAAAGTGCATTATTCGGTCTCCATCTATGCATATAACTTCTGAGGCTTATCACGCTATGCATTTTGGTTTTTATCCCATGGTGATCAGAAAGGATAATATACTATGGTTGTGATATTTTTAAAGTTAACTTTTGTCATATGTGAGTGTGTATGTATGTGTTTAAGTGATAATGGAGAGGGATTTAGATTCTCTCAAGTCTGCTGGCAGACAGGGAAGCTGCTATGGGCACTTTGGAAAACTGTTTCTTATATCCAGCAAGGTTGAACACAAATGAACCAGCAATTCTACTACTACATGTACCTTGAGGGAATGGAATATATGCACACACTTACCTACAGAAAGATGGGTCAATAAGTGGATATACTATTTGCATGCTCTATATGTTCAAGGCAAAATTTAGAGAAAGTCAAATCTTTGATATGTGCAGTAAACTAGTGAATTTTAAGGATATGTAAAAGAAGCTGGATACATAATAGGATAGGCTGTACTGTAAACTTTATTTAATGATGTTGATAAATGAACCTTTGCGGATAGCAATTTAGCAGTAGATACTAAAGCTACATTTTCTCTTGTGTTAAGACCAAGGATTTCCAGGTCTGCATACACCCAAAAAAGATACAGCCAAGAGCCCCAAATAAGTTGAAACTAAGATAATTCTAATGAGCACAAAACTTAATACATTGGGTATCATTGCAGGATCAATCTGTATAGACTTCTAGACGGCATGGAAAAATGATGACGAGGTCCAATAAAATGAGCAAACTTCACAAGCCTAGCTGACATGGAGATCTGTCCATTACTAGCCTAGGGGACACAGAGATCTGCCCATTACTAGCCTAGCTGACATGGAGATCTGCCCATTACTAGCCTAGGGGACACGAAGATCTGTCCATGGTGGTTCCGATTATATGTAGATCAGCAGGAATCCAGGGCAAACTATGACGCCTATGAAGGCATGCTTGGGAGTGTAACTCTTGTAAAATGCTAGGGAATAATTCCTATAATAGCAGAAAAGTGGTCAGCCTAGCTGAGGGCTGGTAATGACTACAGGGCTACATAGGCGGCCTGAGGGGCACCAGAAGAAGCCTGTCATGTCTAGGCGTGTGTGATGGTGGTGGAGTCATGTCTGGAGATGCTTGGTACTAAACCAAAGAACCATATTTTTGTGTGTACTTTCCTATATGTAATGTTTCACAACAGAAAACTTGAGAGAATAATATACCGTAGACATTGTCCCATGCAATCAAATCTTTACAAAGAACCTCTAGAAAGATCCCAGTCTTGAAACCTACAGATTCTGATACAAACAGCATATTGGAAACCAGCTTTTTCTGGTTTGGTAAAAGCTCCCATTTCCCTTTAAAGTCTAAGGTTGTCAAGTCTTTAGAAAAATCCCAACGTGAGTGTAGCTTTGCAAAACAATGTCCTCCCTGGAGTTCAGCTCTAATGGACAGGCTCAGGTTTGCCCTTCCGTGTTTCTGTGTTACCTGGCACACTGCCTGGGACACAGTGTGGGCTCACTAAACAAGGGCTTTGAGAGTGGATGGGAGAGAAACATACAAGCTGATCTGCTGAGTGTAATGACAAGAACGCCACAGCATCTACACAGCAGGACTGCACTACCTGAGCGACCGTGGTGCCATATTTAGAGAACCTGGGCAGAGTAGGAGACAGGCATGGTTCAGGGCACTTTCCTCTGGGATTAAATGGCCTCTGTAACCTGTGGCCTTGGGAGCCATAGACCATGCTATGGAAGAGGTAGACACTAGGGGGCGCTGCCCAAATGTGCTCATAGCCTTAGAGGCAGTGGGATCTAATGCAATTTGCTTTCAGTCTCTCATGTATTTAGAGCCCTTCTAATCAGGTCTGACACTTAGGGAGAATGTTCCAGGAAGTGGTAGCCTGCATCAACTGCTCTGCAAGGCTAAGCCCTATACTCGGAAGGCAGTGGATTCTGTACAAGGAACTAACCAGTTAAAAATAGGATCCTCAAAGCTTCCAGTTAGCAGCATAAAGTCAATGTATGGGAGCAGGTAGTCCTCCCTGGGTGCCCCATGTGTATCCAGGGAAGTGACTTATTCAGTCTGCCTTCTTGCTTCTCTGATTGGCCGGCAAGGGAAGTGCCATTATTTGAGTATTAAAAGGATACAGATGGTCCCAGAAAGATGGAAACACTTTTGAGGAATATTTAAGTTTCATGGGTGGCACAGAGTGGGAAGCAGAGAGAAAATTCCAGACACACCTAATGCATTCAGGGAGAGCATGTCTGCAGTGCTCGCTCAGCGTTTCGTTTTTTAAAGTCCCATTTTGCATAAATTGGCAGAGGCAGGGAAGGACCTGAATTAGGAATACTTATTTTAAGAAAAGAGTCTGCACCCAACACTTCTTAGTCCCTGATTTCCCTGGAGTAACCAAACTCCCTACCAAGGAAACTGCGCGCCTCTCTTTGCATGGTGACTGGCAAGGAGCGGGGAGCAGGGATGGGCAGCCTGCAGCCTGCAACTCCTGGCCCCAGGCTTCTGCTCACTCCTTACCATCTTAGCCCTCCTAGGTCCAACTGTGCACCATCTGCAAAGAGCCCAGACCAGCACATGTCTGCGGAGGCTGTCAAAGGGCTAAAAGCGGGAAGGATCTGGTTCTTTGAAAGTCCCCAAGGGAGAGATCCAGCAGGTTGTTTCTTCTTTGGGGAGAGAGAGAGAGAGAGAGAGAGAGAGAGAGAGAGAGAGAGAGAGAAATAAAAGAGGAAGGGAGAGCAAAGAAAAGGCGGAGAGGGGGGAAGAAGAAGTGAGGGTGTAGGAGGCAGAGAAAGGCAAATGACAGAGAGGAGAGAAGCAAAGAGCTTCTAACAGCGGCAGACAGATGCACAGAAGGAGGTGGAGAAGAAAGGTGGGCAAGAAGAAGAAGACAGCACGACACGATACAGAGGCAGATAAATAACAGCTCCTCAGGCTGGAATCTGGCCGAGCTAGGCAGATGTGGACCCTTTGACCATGAACCAGCCCAACAAAGACCTCAATTATCTGCAGAACCTGATAGCCATCTGCACTCTAGCTGCAACAAACTGGGTCAGCCCCACATGGAAGGGGGTGGTGGCAGAGGGGGCAAGCCTTCTATTGTCTGATTGGTGCAAGCTGGTGGTGGCTGTGTGTGTGTGGGGGGGGGTGTTTTTCATTTGAGCCCCCCGCTGTGAAAAGCTAACGCCTGAATTTAACATCAAAGAAAGCAAATCTCAACCACCTTTAGCACTGCATTTATTGCTGCTGGCATCACTCAGGGGTAAGGTGCCCTAAATATGTGTCCTGGTGAGCCAGCTCAGGTGTCACCCAGCATCAGAAGAGGATGGGAGTGAGGAGCGGAGGGAAGGGAGAGGGCCTGGATGGATGTTCCCATGCCCAGTGAGGCCTTACCTGCCATGCAATCAGGTCCTTGAGATGGCTCAGCTTGTCCTGGTCCTCTGGGTGCTCCCTGCTATACTCTTCAGTGAAGAAGGCCTGGGATGGGAGTGGGAGGCAGGTGGGGACTTAGGATATTTTGTTTATCAGGTGGAATACATGGTCAGTCTCTGGCATTGAGAAAAAAACTCGATGGAAGAGAGGCTTTGAGGACCCAGGCATTGGGACGGACCTTGCCGTAGCTGATGTTGCTACAGTTATTTACTGAAGGCTGTAGAGATATCAGCACCCACTGGAAAGAGCCTGCAGACTCCAAGGAAGTTCTGTTACCATGGGGGCCCAGGACCGTCGGCAACTCTTGTGGAAACTGTTCTGAACTGGGAACTTGACATACATTCTCTAGTCCCAGCTGGGTTTTACTGAACCAGAATTCTGGGGGCTTGAGTCTGAGGGAGGTTTAGAACAGGGATGCCTGTGTTAAGGAGCTTGGGAAGGATCCTGAAGCGCAGGGGGTCACTGCTGGAGGAAGAGAGCTGAGGGAGGAACTTCCCCTGGTGATGTTCAAGCCTGCCTCCCAGTCTCCCTCATGGCTCCTCCACTTCTCCCTTCCCCTCTCTTCAAGAGTCCCTCATCCATAACATATGACCACTCTGAAGGCTATGCCAAGGATGACCACAGATGTGTGAGGGTAGCCAAAAGGACCGACTGGGCGATGGCTATCACTAACTCTGAACTGATGCACGCTGGGCCGTTCTTGCCTTTGCACCAAATGACAAAGCACAGAGGATGCGCAGTGGGTTTCTGTAGAAAGAGTTGTTCATCCCTCCTTCAGGATGGGATGTTGGAAGGTAGCTAAGGACTTTTTATTCTAAGTCATGCTAGTCCTTATTGGCACACTGCCATTACAATAGGGGCTCCTACTATGACTCAAATAACTGCTGATATTTCCCTTTGGCCACCAACACCAGGAGGGTCAAATATATAATCTTGGGCCCAAATATGTGGGGCTTCCTAAAGGGACCCTGTGACTTGCATATCTAGATTGTGCCTAGGCCTAGGGAGTTGGGCTCCCAGATTTCCACATGTTCAGATTCTGAGTTTCTTTCTTTCTCTGAATCTGTGTCTATGTTATTTCAAAACCTCTGTAGAATAGATGGGTTTACCAAATGTCATGGCTTGTGGTTTGTAGTCGTCTCTGAGCTGTTTCTTGACAGAGATTCCTGGAGGTATCAGAGGAATGCAGATCTTTGGCAAATTGCTTCTTCTTCATCCAAGTGTGGAGTCAGGGTGGGAAGGAAACTGGAACTCAGGTTGAAACCTGACATCCAACCAAGCTAATTGTCCATCTGGGATCAAGCAAGGATAGGCATGGGGAATAAGCTCCAAGGTCCCTCACCTTCTCATACTTAGCGAAGCCTCCCATGACAGCAGGGTCCACGATCCCATTGAGGAGCATGGAGAGAGGGTTGATGGGGAGGCTTTCATCACTCTGGTACTGGTTTATCATCATCAGGATCTTCTCGTTGGCTGTGGACATAGTTTCGATGGCATTCTCCAGAGGACTAATTGTGGTCTGTTGAAAACAAGGTTGGCAGAAGAGCCTTAGTGGGTGGCCTGAGAGACTGACCGAATCAGAACCATTGGTATCGATTTCACTAGGGTAGGGACTCAAAGGCAGCCCCTACTCTCCAGGCTGCAGCAGGATCTGAGGGTAATGAGTCAGCTCTGGGGGCTGTCTGCTGGCCAAGGACAGGCTGCCTGGCTGGCTGGCTTTCTACTTAGAGGAAAAGGATTTCTCAGGAGAAATACAGGCAGGAAGTGGCCATCTCTGCTAGAACTTCAGAGGCTGAATATGCCCAGGAAGGTTTCTCTCCCAGTTAACGGGGTAAGACACACATCAAACCAACTCATCACATACTGGTTGGAAGCTATTGTGCATGCTCCTAGAGAGAGAAATCAAGAGAGCTTGCTCTAGGAGCACCCAGCCTGGCACACAACAGGCCCTGAGACCACAAGTTCAAGGGAAGATGAAATAGCAGAGAGCTCTTCCCCCGTACATCTTAGAAATCAAGATAAATAGTGGTATTGGTGACAACAAACATCAAAGTTTGCAGAAGCTTCTGGTCCAGAGTCAAAACTAGAGAGCAGCAAACATCTCTGCAATGGAGCCAGAGAGTAAATATTTTAGGATTGGCAGGCCAGATGGGCTCAGCTGCAACACCCCCACTCTGTTACTGTCAGGCAGAAACAGCAGCCAAGAAAACTGGACAGGAAAGTCTGGTTGTCCCAAACAGTCTTCACAAAAGCAGAAGCAGGCAGAAAGGCAGACCATAGACACCAGTTTTCTGACCACCACCTGATACAATGAGCAGAGCATGCTAAGTCTCAACTCTGTGGTTGTCTACCCGTGTGATGCAGGGCCATGTGTCCTCACCCTTGTGAGCTCCAGTTGACTTACTGGTAAGACTGGAGTAAGAAAGCCTACCTCACAAACCTACTGGGAAGTGTGGTCATTAATGCATATGAATGTTAGGACAGAATGTAGCAGTTATTCTGAAATGGGAAGATCACCAGTGGGAAAGGATGGGAGGGAAGAGACAAGAAATCAGAGAAACTTGCATGGAGGAAGGGAGCTAAATTTATCATATCTGTCATGATGGTGATGTTGTGCCTGCCTCGTTGGTTATATTGTGATGATTAATTGAGACAATACAATATCTGACATTGCACAGTTCTTGAAAAATGCCCTCACTACTTGTATCTACCACAGGTATGAGAGGAGCAGTCAGACTCTGTAGCCACACTCTGAAGTTATTTCTATAATTATTGATCTAATACAGCTTCCCCAACTGTTTCTCTGAGTGTTGTTTTCAGTGATTATGGTGGACTGAATGAGAATGGCCTCCAGAGACTCCTATGTTTGAATACTCAGTCCTCAGTTGGTGGAACTGTTTGGGAAGGATTAGGGGGTGTGGCCTTGGAGGAGTCATGCTTTCAGAAGTCCACATCATTCCCAGCCAGATCTTTCTCTCTGCCTCCAACTTGAGGATCAGGATGTAAACTCTTAGCTATACCATGCCTGCTTGCTTCTATGTTTCCCACTATAATAGTCACAAGGGTCTAACCTTCTGAAACTGTGAACCCCAATAAACACTTTCCTTATAAGTTGCTTTGGTCATGGTATCTTTTCACAGCAATAGAAAAGTAACTAAGACAGAGATGGAAGCTTATGCAGTGAGAAGGCCTGGGAGCAGATTTCCTGTCACTACCATTATCTTTCTGCCACCCATAGCATTAGTCAGTGTCATGCTACCATAACTAAATACAGGTGCCAATTTTCTTATAAGAAAGAAAGGCTTATTTTACTCATGATTCTAGAGGTCAGAGTTTGAGATCAGGCAGTTCCCTGGGTTGGACCTCAGGTAAAGGCAATAGATGCAGTAGTGGAAAGGTTGTGTCAGTGTAGACTCTCACATCATAAGCCAGGAGAGAAAGTGAGATATTTGGAGCTCCCAATTCTCAACCTAAGAAACTCCCCAAGGAGCTGCCTATTATTAAAGTTCATAGTACTTACTAACACCACTATTTGGGGGACAAATATTTCACATTCAGACTTTTGGGGAACATCTATATTCATCTTATTCAAATTATGTTGAATTTGAATTCATTATTCAAATTATAGTACCCACACCTGTATACATACAGGCACATTGACTCACATACACATATACAGACACTTAAAGAGTATGAGCAGGAAGAGAACACTGCCTGACCTATTGCATAAAATTGAGACCCATGTCCAAGTTTGTGTCCTGCATGCAAGCCAACTCGGGAGCTTTACAAGGCTGAGGTGCAGAATGGGGTCTAAGGAAAAACCTACCCCTCAGCTGAATCATGCATCACTTCACCTGAATGCTGACAACAGACTGGACATGTCTGGAAGACAGAGCCTTTGAAGTAAGTCCTGAGAGAAATGGTAAAGCTTACTGGCTGCCTTGCCTGTGCACTTCTGAGACCATTTCTACATCTGAAAACCTGAATTCTCACTATAGCTGCCAGGAACAGAGACTGAGTGGGGACGAGCTTTGGCTTTCCACAGATGGGCATTTGAGAAGGGAAAGAACATAGCTGTGAATGGAACTTGGGTGCTGCACTTGGAGGAA
This sequence comes from Mus minutoides, assembly GCA_902729485.2. Classification (NCBI taxonomy): domain Eukaryota; kingdom Metazoa; phylum Chordata; class Mammalia; order Rodentia; family Muridae; genus Mus; species Mus minutoides. The sequence goes on along the minus strand of LR749835.1, from coordinate 225,601 downwards.
GGCATGGATGTCAGCTGCTGATAGCAGAAATTAAAATCAAAGCCATCACAAACATTCATCAAAAGCCAGGCAACAGAGATGGCTCCATTTAAAGTCACCTCAGATGCCAGTCCATGCATGTGCTCAAGGATGTGTGAAGCAGTGCTCTGTGGTGGTTTGAGTAAGAATGACCTCCCAAAGGCTCAGGTTTGGGATTAGTTAGTCCCAGTTGGTGGCACTCTTTTGGAAAGTGGTTCAGACTCTCTGAGAAAAGTATGTCACTGGGAGTGGAATTTGAGAGTTTCCAGCCTTGCCCTCCTTCTGGTCCATTCTCTCTGCTTCCTGTTTACACCTGGTGATGTGATTTCTCTGCTTCCTGCTCCTGCTGCCCCTGTCTGCTGCCTTTTGCCATGCCTCTCCACCATGATAGAATCTTATCTCTCTGAAAAAAGAAACTCATAACGTTGCTTTTGGTCATGGTGTTTTATCACAGGATTATAAAGGTAACAATTCACATGCCAAGGACAGTAGGTATCAGAGTTAGAGAGGGAAACTAAGCTGTTCTTGGTTGCAAAGGTTGACGTCCATCACAAGTACAACAGACTATGTCGCCAAGCCTGCCGTTAACTGGCTCTTGGGACTTCATTAGTCCCATCAGATCTCTAGCACCTTTGCTGAGCTGACCTTCAGTTTCTATGGGCAGGCAAAATAACTTAGGTCCAACTCGCTGTGAAGAAATAGTTAATTCCTAAGGCAAAATGCCATAGGAGCCGCATGAAGGTGAGTGGGAAGGGGTAGTAACTTGCATTCCTGGCAAGCCAGTGTCCTTTCCACTCTAGCACCTCCCACTTATGTCATCTGCTTGGGTCAACTCAGGAGTCCTGTGAGCTACATGGTGCAGTCATCAATGACTAACATCAATTTGACAGTTCAATCTTACCAATGGCCTCAGCTTCTCATTCAAAATAGTACACTGGACAGGGATCAAGAAAGAATCTGAGGACCACCAGGCCATGCTGGCCTGCAGGGGTCTGTCACTCAGCAAGCACTGACTAGGATTCCCCCAACGTCAACTCGGTAGGGGGAGAGCTGGCTGCTTGCATCTGCTTCAGTGTCTGCCAGTCACTAGTAGCCTAATGTGACATTTTATTTACTTTATCTTACGGGGCTTGGAAGAGATTTGAGTTTGTAGCTCTGGGATCCCGTGATTTTTGGCATCTGTTGCTGCTCTGAGATTCCACACTTTGTAGTTCCTGATTTGTAAACTGCGATGAAGATATGCATAATGATTCTTCAATATCACCCTGTCATCCCAGGGCCTAGACGAATGGTCATTCTCCTTCCTACATTAGGGCTGAGGACCAGGGAGAGTCCCCAACAAATAGGCGAGACTTTTTCTGAAACTCCAACCTAAAGTACACCTCTAGACACACAGTGATATCATGATAGTTTCTATATGCTTGACCCAAGGAGTGGCACTGTTAGAAGGTGTGGCCCTGTTGGAGTAGGTGTGCCATTGTGAGTGTGGGCTTTAAGACCCTAATCCTAGCTGATTCTGCTAGGAACCTTTAGATGAAGATTTAGAACTCTCAGCTCTTCATGCACCATGACTGCCTACATGCTTCCATGTTCCCTGCCTTGATGATAATGGACTGAATCTCTGAACCTATAAGCCAGCATCAATTAAATGTTGTCCTTTATAAGAGTTACCTTGGTCATGGAGTCTGTTCACAGCAATAGAACTCTAACTAAGACAGACAGGGACATGGTACCATGCAAGGGAAAGAACAGACAATAAGAGACAAGTTCATATAATGAAAACAAATGCTTAGAAATATAGTCACAAAGCCAGGCGTTTAACCTCTGTGTATCATGCTGGGGAGATGGCTCAGCAGTTAAGAGCACTAACTGTTCATCCAGAGGCCCTGAGTTCAATTCCTAGCAACCACATGGTGGCTCACAACCATCTGTAATGGGATACAGTGACCTCTTCTGGTGTGTCTGAAGACAGCAATAGTATACTCACATACTTAAAAAAATTAAATTAGAAAAAAAAAGAAAACCGTTGTGTCTGAAACATTCTGAAAATTGATAACAGAGGCCAGAAAGAACAAATCTATTCCAATCAATCTGAGGATGTTTCCTGATACCTTTTACCAGAAGATGTGTTAGTTTTATTTGCATTCCTGTGACAACATGGACGCACACATGCACATACCTGCAGACATGAGTGCACACACACACACATGCACATGCACACATGCACACACACACAGAGACACACATGAAACAAGCAAAGGGAATAATTTGTTTTGGCTCATAGTTTCAGAGGGCTCAGAGCATCATAGAAGGGAAGGCATGAGGGAACACCCTACAAACACATCAGACAAGAAGCAGAGAGATGGAAGGCTGGCACTGGCTGGGTCATCCAACCCCTCCCCATTTATTCTATCTAGGTCCCCAAACTGTGGAATGGTGGTTCTCCGAGCCTTGGCTAATTCTCTCAAAATAGTGTCATTGAGACAGCCAGAAATTTGCCTTAACCAATCTCCTAGGCAACTCAAATTCACAGTCAAAATTAACCATCACAGAAGCTAACAGGATGAAAAAAGTCAGTATAGAACGATGTCTGCTTTTGCCTAATTTCAGAACCACGGAGTGAAAATGTAAGGTAACTGTTTAGGCATGATGAGTGTCAGCGGAGCAATTACTTATTTGATTTACTTAAATATTCTTGAGCAGGAATTATGGGCCTGAGGCTGTTCTTGGCACTTGAAGTATGGCAGGGAGAGAGTAGCAGTCAAGGCATCTGTCTTCCTGGAGTTTCTATTGCAGTGGAATCTACAGCCCAACGTTACATTTAGTATTTGGTTAGTAAACGCTGAAAATAAGGACTCAGAAAATTTTGTAACCTATTAGGAAGCACTAAGAACTTTGAAAAGTGACAATAATGGGGCTCGGGCACACGGGGGGCTCCCTCAGATTTACTACAGTACGACAGGCACGGCTGAAGAAGAGGGGCCTTGTAGAGCCAACCCAGAGGTGGGCTCAGTCAGGGATAATGGGTAGAGGCTATGGCTGCTGGAAAGCACCCTTTCCTCAAGGGTTGGCCATGGTCCAGTCACCCTTCCATGTCCACAGAAATTTGGCTTTAGACTCCACACCAAACCCAGTGTTCAAGCTCCTTTACAATGCGGCACAATACTTCCAGATCATTCACATACATTTTCCAATAGACCTTAAATCCCATCTAGATTCCTTACAAATGAATCTAGGGCAAATGCTAGGTAAATGGTTATTTTATCACATTGTTCAGGAAATGACAAGAACATATACCCTTAGATATTCTATCCAGATGCAATTTTTCCCCAAATATTTTCAATTTGCAGTCAATCGATATATGGATGTAGGTCCTGTGCATAAAGTGTCCCAACTGTATCCACCTCACGGGACTTTGCGAGATTACATAGGTTAAGGCTGTAAAAGCCTGTGGCACAGTGGTGGGGCTGGGGGGACATTTGTTGAAACTACCACATGTTAACATGTCTGGTGAAGTAAGAAGACATCATTCGCTTCCTCTCAAGGACACTGATCACTAGAATGGATGGGACACTCTGAGGAGAGCTGTCCAGACCAGGAGGATACTATGAGAAGCTGAAGCCAAACTTGACCTCTTCATTAACCTTGACAACTTATGAACTCACTCTGCCTCAGAGTCCCCATCTGTAAGTGGGGGAAAATATCTACCCCTGGAGTTTCTGGGAGTTTAATGAGATCACAGTGGTTGACAAGTTAGCACATGTTCAATAAATGTTTCTTGATGATATCGTTGTTGTTCATCATTATTGCTTCCAAGACCCAGGCCACACCTATGAAATAGAGGCTCCAAACCTATTGGCCTATGGGCTCACTACAGAGGCTACTGAAAGCCAGACACTGACTAAACAGTGGCTTGAACACTCAGTCAGACCCTACTCTGCACAGGGCTCTGGGTTACTTTACAGAGAAGCCAGGGTTTCTCTAAGGTCCTAGGTGACCTTAGAGAACAGAGGACAGAGACTCTGAGGAATATAACTGCTATTATGCATCCCCTTGATGTTCTGATTTGGACATGATCTGATCTCAGGGCCAGTTGTGCCAGCTGCTTGCTCTATTCAAAGGCCTATTCTCCAACCCAGTACAGTGACACACACCTTTAATCCCAGTGCTTGGGAGGCAGAGGCAAGTGGATCTCTGTGAGTTTGAGGCCAGTCTGGCCTACAAAGCAAGTTTCAGGACTGTTATACAGAGAAACCCTGTCCTAAAATAAAACCAAACATGAAATTCCCAATAAAACAAAAAACAAATAGAAAACAAGAGAGAAAGGAAAAGAAAGAATAAAAGCCCATTTCTTCAAAATTCGTGGACTATTCGTCTCTGCTCTGGTCCTTTGTTCAAAACCATTTTGACAGGGAATCTTCCTCTGATGCTTCCCATTTTGCCCCTCCTTGACCACCATCATCTGACATATTGTGTTTACTTTGACTTGCTCCCCCACTAGAATGGAAGCTGCACCATGGAATCTGTAGGTCAGGCATCTTTCCTGTGTTAGGTACCCATGAAATGGATTTTGAATGCATAAAAACTTATCTCATCTCAAATGTATTCCCACCTGCAAAGGTTCTCACAACTGTGCTGCCCTGGCCTGTGGAGTGTGGGAACTGCATGGTCCTTAGTGAACAGAGGACAGAGACTCTGAGGCATTCTGCAAAGTCAAACCTCTGTTCTGGCACTCCTGGGATGGCTCAGAGGGCAAAGAAACATCACATCAAGCCTGGCGACCTGAGTTCAATCCCAGGAATACATATAATGGAGAGATGGAATCCACACATACACACACATCATAGTGTGCATGATTACATGAATACACACATACTACATACCACACATACACACATATATACACACCATACCACACACTTACATATACACTTCCCACACCACACACATAAACATACATTCACACACAACATATATACTACACATACACACACAAACATTACAGATAGATAGATAGATAGATCATACATACATACATACATGCATACATACATAATACATTGATAGATAGATACAACAAAATATATAAATACATAAATCTGCTATCTATACAAGGGGAATTGGACTTCTGGATTCCAGCTGTCTCCGGCTTTCCAATATTTCCTCTTTCAGCCTCAGTCTATCCAAATAGAAAATGGTTCACTTTATACTGCAGTGTCTTGGTCAGGGTGGGAGAACTTTGAGGGGATAACTGGGTGGTTAGACTTCTAGAGCCTGCCTAAGCCCCCCCCCCACCAAGTCCCCATTACAAAGATGTTCTTCATCTACTGATTTCATAACAGGTATCTAGAGAACACTTTATTACTAGGTGTAATAGCTAGTTTTGTGTCAACTTGACACAGCTGGGTTATCACAGAGAAAGAAGCTTCAGTTGGGGAAATGCCTCCATGAGATCTAGCTGTAAGGCATTTTCTCAATTAGTGATCAAGGGGGAAAGGCCCCTTGTGGGTGGGACCATCTCTGGGATGGCAGTCTTGGGTTCTATAAGAGAGCAGTCTGAGCAAGCCAGAGGAAGCAAGCCAGTAAGGAACATTCCTCCATGGCTTCTGCATCAGCTCCTGCTTCCTGACTTGCTTGAGTTCCAGTCCTGACTTTCTTCAGTGATGAGCAGCAATGTGGAAATGTAAGCCGAACAAACCCTTTCCTCCCCAACTTGCTTCTTGGTCATGATGTTTGTCCAGGAATAGAAACCCTGACTAAGACACTAGGTAATAAAAAGTTACCTAGCACTTTAAAAAAGATACACTGGCAGCAGGTTCCCTGGTCACTGCCTACTCTATAGGGATTCCTATAGGACCTTAAACATAAACTGTCTCTTTTATAACATCAAAGAGGCCTCTTGAGACTCACTGTGCCCTGTCTGTCAGAGGAGGAGAGGAACTGGGATGACTTCTTGAAACTCACCTGAGACATGTGAACTACCTCAAACCAGCGCAGGATACCAGGCAGCTTGTAGGCCGTCAGGAAGGAAGTCCTCTCGATCCACATGGACTGATGGAAGAAGAGCAAGGAGCTTATGAAATCTGCTACTCCTGGCCCTGGTGGCCTCCCATGCACCCAGAGGAGAAGAAATATTGCAGTTTCCAGATACACAGTGACACCTTCCCCTGTGGAATCCTTACAGTTGGTTTAATTTCTCCCTGGACTTAGGCCAAGTCCGTTCTACCTGGCTTTACAGGCAGTCTGAACTCCTAGTCAATTTTGAATGTATCTATTTGTGTGCTCTAGGGGAAGAGTCCATGGTGTTCATTAGATTCCCCAAGGGATGGTAACCCTTAAAAAGATTAGGAATCATGGGCTGAGAGCTGAGAGGAACTTGGAGTCACCTTCTCATTCAAGCCTTGACCTTGAGGAGAGATGACAATTTCAAGCTAGGAAATATGTGTGCAGGCCACTAGCTCTTGGGACAATGACAGCATTACTCAGTAAGTGCAGAGGCTCTGCAACGCATGTGCTGGAGGGCTGCTTCAACCACATTCAGCCTCCTGGAAATGCACAAATGTCCTTGGCTCTCAAGGTCATCTGACAGGCAGCCCTCTTACATCTTACAAACCTCAAAAATGAGAAGACCCAGTAGATGTGTACACCCTATCTGGGATGCCCGTGTAATATTCATTCCCTGGCTCTGGATCAAGTTGCCCCCACCTGTGACCGTGGTTGGCAGAGGTGTGTTCTGGTTGCTGAAGATGGCTGAGGAGGGGTTATACTCACAGCGAACTCGTTTTCTGGGTCTACCTTGCCCCTGCGCACAGGCCTAGAGTAGTGGAACCTTTGCACATAATTGGACTTGTAAAAGCTGAAAGACAGAAAGGAGTAGAAGTTTCTGGAAGTTTCTGCAGGGTGATTTAGAAGCCACCGTGGGCATTTGCAATTCTGGCATTAACGCACCAACAGTGGCCTGTGTCATCATTTACTGCAGTCCATTGAAGGGTTTAGGATAGGTAAGCACCAAGCTCAGAATTCCCCAGAATGACCCCTAAGGATTGCTTCAGGAGCCTCAGACACCTCCAAACTCAGCATCCCCAGAATGACCTCTAAGGTTGCTTCAGGAGCCTCAGACACCTCCCTCCACCTTTCTCTGAATATGCAGGGGAGAATCAACTGTCACTGACAACAGAGCACTCTTCGAACTATAAAGGTGCCCCTGTCCACGGGTGCCTGGCCAAGACAGAGAGGAAGGCTGCCATCTACTCTGCATTGCCCCTGTTTGTGGTGATGTTGGCAGGAGGCTCCTGGAAAGACTATGTCCTCCTAGAGAGCTCCAGTCACTGGTCTACCCAGAGGGAAGAGCCTATAGAGAGTGGTACAGTCAAGGATTCCCCAAAGCCCCACCTCATAGCCTACTCATTGACGGTGCAGTTTGATATGAAGCAATGGATGCCTCCCTGCATGCTGCTTACTTTAACCTTATTACTGTCAGAACACATTCTTTGTTAACCCACACCCACGCCATAAGTTAGAAGGATGTTCCTTTGTGAAAATGTGCCCAGCATGCCCAGGCCCACTTTGTTCCATCTTTCCACCATGCTGTCACCTGCTGATCCACACTCCTTACTTCCTTGGGTCCATTTCTAGGGTCAGCCTGAGAAGAAAGCTCCCACATCAGTTCAGCTTGATGACTACTGAAGGACCCGTTGTACACAAAGCTAGCCACGCACACCCCAACCTGTCCCTCCCATTCATCTCTGGCTTTAGCCTTATTATAAACATAGACCAGGTAACTGGGGGCAATTCTTTTCCCAAAAGGCAAAGCAGGGAAGAACTGGCTGAGGGGAAAGGTGCTGGGCCTGTCATGCCACCAACTCAGTCTCCTGGGGTTCTCTCCATTCCCACCACAGTGGGCGGTGGCTCTTACTTTATGATCTGGTCAGGCACTGGTTTGTTCTTGAACCTGGGGTGTTCATCCAGAACAGGCTGGACAGTGAAACACTGGATGTCTATGTCATCTAAGTTAAGGATCTGAAACGTTTGTTGGCCACAGGAGGATCCCAAATGTGACAGAAGCCAGCCGAGAGCTCCTAGGTTGGTCCTTCGGGGACCATGCTTTTATTCCATAATCAAGTTGCTGGCTTCCTACAAGATCCTAACGACCAGTGAGCACTTAATGGGCTTTCTCAGAGCTGACCACCACCTTGCGATACTATCCCTGGACTCTGCTCTAGCGAACAGAGTCACTTAGCAGGACTTAATCACCGGTATCACTGCTACACTGTCATTAACAATAATGCCCTCTAATGAATGGATGGCTATCAATTACAGCTTCCCTGGGTATCACTTAATCTCTCTAATTCCACTAGATGCCACAGTTAGCCTCAATTGTTCCTGCTGGCTCAGAGAAGCCGGGCTACTTGCTGAAGGTCACACAGCTTGTACAGAAAGAGCTGGAGTTTAAATTTAGGGCTCTTCACTCTATGTTTAAAGTTATTTAGCTATAGCATCTTTTACATCCAGCACTGGGGTCACAGGAAACAATGGCACAAAACACCATGGGAGGATTGATGCTAGAATCCCAGGCCTCTGGATAATCTGGGAGAATTGTGTGCTCATGAGAATGGAAGACCAGCCTATCTTCTAAATTACCTTGCTTTTTAAAAAACCAAAACAACAACAACAACAACAACAACAACAACAAAAACAAAAACAAAAAACCCAAACCAAACCAAACCAAACCAAAAAAACAAACAACTTCATCTGAGAGCTTATTATACATGATGGATCTCCAGTCTTCCTCAGTACTTCTGAGTCAGTGTCTGCATTTTCAAAGATCCTCAGATAATATCCATGCACGATAAAGTCTGAGAAACACACTAATCTAAAACATGCAAACATGTCATTTTGGTCCTCCTGCTCTTGACAGCCCCTAAGCTGCGACCTACAGCAGAAAGTAAGGAACAGTTGGGAGGAGAGTTCTGTGATTGATTAGTGATGTCTGCCACCATGCACAGGCTATGGGGCTGGCAGGGCACTTTGGCAGGATCTTTGCCTTTCCTATTCTAGCCCCACCATGACTTACACTAAGCTGGTCATACTACAAACTAAGTCGATGGTCACGTGTTCTTTCATCGACCTCCCCTTTCTGCTTTCCTCTGTCCCCCATCTTGCTTCAGGAATTCAAATGATTTCCACTACATCTCCTACCCAAAGACCACCACAACCTCAAAAGTTATCCTCCCCCATGGCTCCAACCACCTTCCCTGCACGCCTCCCCTGGATGAGTTTCCTCTGTGCTCACACACTGGGGCTGAGAGTTTCCACTCTGAAGTGTCCTTCCATATGGAAGAAGGATCCCTCAGAGAGAAAACAACGCTTAACCCGTTGGACTGATCTCCCTGGGGACATAGCTGCAAACTTCAAGAAGGCCCTGAAATCCTAATCAGGCAATCTGAGCTGGGAGAGTGTTCCCTCTAGGGCGAGCACCCTACCTGAGGATAGGGGCTGGCAGACGGTGGTAGGTCCTGACCCATCTCACCATCCATTCCTGTTGGAAGCACAAGTTAAGCACAGATGGCCTATTTTCAAGTAGCTGTGACATGCGGAAGTGATACATTGTTCAACATGTCAGTGCTTACACATAAACCTTTGCGGGAACATGGCCTTGCTTACTATATACATGTGATGATCCGTGACTGCTTACACACAGAGACAGCAGCTAAGAAGTTGTGACTGGGGGCACAAAGCTCTCAAGACTAACCGTTATAGAAAGGTTTGCCTATACTTCTTTTAGAGACAATTCTAGGTCATATAATATATTCTAGGATATATATATATATATATATATATATATATATATATATATATTAGTTGTCCTCAGACACACCATAAGAGGGTGTCAGATCTCATTACAGATGGTTGTGAGCCACCCTGTGGTTGCTGGGATTTAAACTCAGGACCTTCAGAAGAGCAGTCAGTCCTCTTACCCACTGAGCCATCTCGCCAGCCCTAGGTTATGTATAATTGATCTGAGCTGTGGGAGCTCATCCAAGAGGAAACTCCAAACCTATGCCATTGTCACTCTCAAATTATTTAGCTATACTCTCCATGCCTGGTACATGGGTTGGTGGCAGCAGCAGCAGCAGCAGCAGCAGCAGCAGCAGCAGCAGCAGCAGCAGCAGGCTTCTGCTAGACCTGCCTCCCGCCATCTGGAAACCTTAGAGGAGATGTGAGCATTGTCACTTTCCCAAACCACCTGTTGGCTTTTTGACAGCAGAAGGTAAGAGGACAATGTTAACAGTTCAAAGTTGTGGTGAGTAGCAGGCCTGAGTTCCAATCCCCACTCCATTGAGTTTTCACCACCACTCCGTGTAAGCCGATTGCTTTCTATGTCTCAGTTTCCTTAGTAGTAAAGTGTAGCGTACAATAGGCCCATCTCAGAGGCTTACAGTGTGGCAAAGGGAGGGGAAGATGGCTACATGGGAAGTTTATAGAAAACAGCGAATAGCATTCTGGTCCCAGTCTTTAAAAAAAAAAAGGATGATGTAAGAGAGTATAGATTTAAGACAGACAGACAGAAGTTGGCATTTAAAACTCCCAGCATTTTGTTCTAATTACCTTCTTGACACTAGGCAAATTGCTTCATCTCTGCCTCATGCATTCTCCTCAGTGAAATAGGGAACAAATTTTCACCATTCTAGAACATTCTATGGGCTTTAAGGAAATCATGTTTGCGCCCAGTCTCCTGAAGAGATGCAGTAAATGCCAGCATTTTCTGTCTCATTTACCAGCTTGTTCCTGGCACTGAACCAGACCATGGGGCCCTAAATATAATGTCATGACTGAAGGACACTGCTTTCTCTTCCATACCACATCAAAAGGCCATTCAGCTGTTCAATACCTGGGTTCCACTATCAGAGCCTTAGTAGTAATCCAGGACTCACATGTAACCAAACTGGCCTTGGATGCCAGCTAGCAGCCACCAGTTGCATGTTCTCCTGCATAAGGCTGTGGAGGGCAGGCAGGCATAATGAAAAGGTCACAGATGAATATTTATCACCCAAGAGGAAAAAAATATTTGGATTAAGGTTTCCAGCAGAATAGACAGAACAGCCTTGGAGCCTGACACCCCTCTTTAAAAAGCTGTAACTTTATCTGTGCTGAAGGGTGTGGTGCCCAGTCCCCAGCTGAGGTAATGGGTTTCAGGACTCCACAGCCAGCCTCAACCTGTCCCCTGCCTCCGTGATCTTACCTCCTGCTACGGCAGCACAGTGTACATGAAGACCCCAGTCTTGTTCCATGGCTACTATGCTGCACACGCATGCGCACCCAGCCCCTGCTCCTGTCTCTGCATGCTGCTCTACGCATGCCCAGGAAGCTGGTCCCCTCTGCTGCGTCCTTCCTCCTTCAGCCATACCTGTCCCTCCTTTTGATTTCTCTCCTTTCCTTTTCCTTCTCTTAAGCAGTGAATATGTTGTTCCCAGAATGAGCTTTGTTCCCAGCACTGTGGAGAGGCAGGAGTTTAGAATGGGAAACAGGCAACACAGGTCTTTTCTCGGGGATCCAACATCCCCTCTGTGTTCATGCATCTTTAAAATGCAAACGAAATAGAACAAATGAAGAACGAAGACAAAACATCAATGAAAATCAAATGAAGAGAGCTCAAAGTCACGGGGTCACGATGAACCCAGAAAAGGCAACTTTAGATAAGGCTCCAGGTAAAGGCTCTCCCTGAAAGTGACAAAGGGAACAAAAGCGGGGAAGGACAAGCAGTCCTATTTCAGAAATTAAATGGAGTGGCAGAGAGACCTAGGAGCTGGGAGCGAGACTGTTAGGTTGGGTGAGGTCTGCGGCAGCCTTGAAGCTTGGCTCAGGATGGCTTTAGCCTTATTCACTAGCAATGTAAAGTCCTTTCAGTCCTTGGGACAGCAAAGTGGCCCTGTCCTCCCCTGCCTGGGCCATCTCCCCTGCTAACACTAAGCTCTAGCTAGCTACTTGATGCAGATTTTGTCATTAAGGAACAGTGTCTCTTGGCCTCAGCAGCCCGCATGCCTTCCTCTTGGCATGGGTCATGCTTTTTGAATAAATATATAGTAGTGTCTCTAGCTGTCCACATGTCTTGTAGCATTATAGCAACTCTGTACCTACTGAAAGGCAGACCACTTTTGGTGTAAAACTCTGCACAAAGCCAGATATAGAGCCAGGCTTTGAATACCTGAGAGGGTATTTATGATGAGAAAAAAAAAAGTAATAGGGGAAGGGCTACGTTCACCCATGGGATGCCTCCCTCCATGAGCAGCAGGAGAGTCACTTACACCAGATGTGCATGATATCTACATGTCTTCCCATATACATTAAGCAATCTCAAATGACCTACGATTCCTAAGAGGGCAAATGATACAGTTGGTTGCCACACGGTGTACAGTATAATGACTTACTTTCCCCCTCTGGACATTACAGCCTGCAGCTAGTTGAATCTGTGCATGTGTACCCCATAGTTTCAGAGGAGCAGTATAACCGAGATGACTTTTCTGGATCCCACACTTGGAGACTCTGGTGTCAGCTCTGGGCTCTGAAATGGCTCTCATCTAAAGCTATGGCCACCCCTCTGGCTGAGACATCCTCCAAGGATACACTGGCCTGGGGCGTTCTTCACATCGTCTCCTGGGGCAGAGGTTGTGTTCATCTTTTCTGCGTTGGGGAACTGGCTCAAAAGCTGCATCTGGAAGTCTTCTCTTCGCTCATACTCCTTGCCTCGGTAGATGAACACTTTGTTCTGGAGAGAAAGGACATCTGTCAGAGACACCAGGGCCTGAGTGTATGGGACATATAACTCAAGCACAGCTGAAGGTGTTCGGAATGAACCTGGGACTGGTGGAAGGGAGCAGCTTTATAGTTTGTCTTTCTACTCCCAGCCTCTCATCAGTTGATGTAGGGGCTGACTTAGCTGGGCACAGGCCTAGTTCTGAAGGGAGACCAGGGAATGCTGATGATCTTGTTTAGAGCAATCTACAAACAGCTTCTGGGGATAATGTACCATGTCACACCCACTTCATTCACATGCCTGTAAAGTTGCCCTTCAATGAGGTCACAAGGCCTAGAGCTGTATGCTGAAAGGAACCAATATCCAGGCCCTTCATTACCTGGCTCCTGGCCCTGACCTATGCAGGCATTTTCTTTACCTTTCTCTGACCACATTAGCCTCCTCTAGAACATAAGTTAAGGGGTGATTTGAGCTACTTGGGGACATTGACAATTCCTGGAACATCTTTTGGTTGTTATAACTCAAGGTGATGCTGCTCCTGGCAGTAAAGGAAGAGCCCAGGGATGCGGCTCAGCCCCCCACAATACACAGGGGAGCCCCCACAGGAAAGCATTATAAGGTGCCACATGTTTAGGTAACAAAGGTAGGAAACCCTGTTCCAGACAATGGCCATGCTATCTCCATTGAGTCTAATGGCAGCTAAGTTCTTCTGTCCAAACCTGAGCCTGTAACTTAACTGTATGTGCAGTGCCAAGACATCTGGGCATTAGAGGGGCCGGGGATCTTCAGAAGTTCAGATTCCCAGGCCTCCCTCACTCTAAACTGGCTAAAGTGTAGTCTCTAGGAGTCACCCCAGGGATACTCCTAGCATGTGGTCAGGAGAGTCTGATAAGCAAACAGGCCTGAGTAGCTTCTACTGCTCCACCCAGGATGCTCTCCATGCCTACCCCACATCCGTTCAAGGCAGTCCCTCCTGTAAGTCCATTGTGCCTTCCATGTTGACTGGCAGCAGGGAGAGACTACACTGTAAACCCAGGTCATTTCAGGGCTCAGATCTATCACGTACACGGCATCTTCCTGACTCACAAACTGGAAGCAATCTGGTGTATATCAAAATCCAACCTGCTACATGCTAAGAGCAGCCACCAAGATACTGATCAGAAAGGCTGCTGCAGGGACCCTGCGTGTTCCAAAAATTCATCTGGGGGGCCTCAGGACAGGATCAAAATTACTTCTGAACCGATACTAAGGGTGTTATTTTTTTCCTTCTCATTCACGTTTGATCTGGTGTGTTGCTTTCCTATGGTAATGATCACGTGATGATGGCAGATCAGCACCCCCGTGAGGACAGAGCCCTTTGTCCTCACGTCAGGCTTCAGAGGGCTTTGCAGAAAGACAAGTGATATTTACTCTTCTTGCTATTTTTGTTTATTTGCTTGAGTTGGGGGTCTCTCTACATAGCCCAGAACAGCCTGGAATTTTCTATGTAGACCAGGTCGCTCTCTCCTTTTGATTCTGTCACAAGTATTCCTCACTGATTTATTAAGTTGGAAAAAATGCAGCTATTGTTTATTATTTATGTTAACATGGGACCCAGCACATGGGCTTTTTGTTATTTTTAAGTAAGTTGCCAGACATGTGAGATTTTTCTCAGTTTTTGTTCTGCATGTGGCACACATTTGTAGAGATAACATACAAATGAAGGAACGCCCTGTGGCTTCAATAAACATTAAGAGAGCAAAAGGAGCCTGTGAGAAAACAGAGTGAGAACTACTGCCTTGAAATTCCTTGGTAGCAGATTTTATATGGTCTTTATTTGAACAACTCACTCCTGCAATGGGGGCCTTACTACCCGTCCCTGTAGCTCCATTTGTGGGATAATTACTACCATTGCTGGTTAGGGTGGGAGAACTGACTTAGAACTCTGCTGGGGGCCATGGCAGTCCTTGGATAGCAGAACTCAGCTCCTGAGCTTCAAGATTCCAAGAGCAAGCAGATCTTCAAAGCAAAGAGGAACAGTTATGATCCCGAGGTTCCCAGACCCTAGCCCGAGTCACCGGCAAACCCACCCGCAGAAAGGAGGGGAATCCCTGGCCATAGTATCCAACAGCAAAGTAGTCAGGTTTGGGTCTGAGGATTTTCATGATGTTTTCATAGAATTTGGCCTGCTGGGTCTGAAAAAAGAAAAAGAAAAAGAAAACATGACTTGTATCAAGACCATACAGTTGTGTATCTGAGGCATATTCGACGGAAAGAGTCCACAGTTATGACATTATCCTCACCCCAGAAACAAATGCAAATAATGGCACGCCTGCAGCTATGTCTGCATTGCAGTGGGCAGAGCCATGCTTAGTGGGCTCGCCATGCTAGGTGGCCCACGTGGAGGAACACATTTACCTATTTCATACCCATGCCACTCTTGTATCTCCAATGCTTGAAGTAAGAACTTGGCAGCTGGTCCACATGGACTTGACCCCAGTGAGCTCCAGCTGGGGGCCCTGCCATCCCCACTGTCCTCCCTTCTCTGTGGCAGTGACAGGAGTTTCTGAGAGTATATGGAGGACCAAATGCCTCCAGATGGAGACATCTTCCTGTGTGTGCACACACACCTAACATATGTTGTGCACTCCAAGAGGTGTGTGCTTTTCAAATGTTCAGATCCCTGGAAAAAAAGTTGTGCACTCCACACGTCACAGCCCCCTGCAATTGTGTGTTGGTCCTAAAGAAATATTGACATGGCGCAAGCATATGAAGGATGTGTCACAAGGATCACTTGATGTGGCATAAAACATGCATGTGGATTTCAACAGGTCCCTGGATGGTGTGTGCTTCACTCAGGGATGTTAATGTACATTAGTATGCGGGATGCCCTGGCATGTGTCTGCGTATAACCTCACACATTTGGAAGACTGCATGCCTCTGTGTCTGCTAACGTGTGTGTGTTCAGGGGTTACTGTCATTGAGTATCTACTGGTGCCGACACATGTTGTATTTGGGTCTTAACTTACATAAGCTAAGAGCTCAGCAGACTTACACATGATTACCAGTCTAGCCCTCAATCCCGTTAACCTTCTGACTCCTATTTTACCATTTTCTTGGATGTGTCTACATTGGCCTTTATGGGCTGAGAATAGAGGTTTGGGAGCCAGACACTTGGGCAACCATGAGTGGTGGTGAGGGATGAAGGAACAGACAAAAAGTAGAGCTTTATTTCCCCTGTTGAGTCTAGTTCCCTGCCAATCCCTGACAGTAGAGGCTGGGAAGGCTGGTCCCGCTCCTGATTTCCCCCACCCCAGTCCTAAGCATCAACATGCTAATGGGAACAGCCAGATGGGAAGTGTGTTAATGTGATTTATCTGTTCATCTGAAAAGCACAAAGTTGTGCTTTCGTTTAATTGGTTTGGTGATTTGTGAAACCTTTACTGCAAATGCAACAGAGCATTTACTGGGAATGCAGCAGCTGCAGCAGCTGCAGCTCCATCTAACAACAGAGGGCTGATGCTCACCGAGACCTCATCAGGCCTTTCTCCAGCCTTCTGTCTCCCTAACCCACGGGCCTCACTTCTGTCTCTGAGCTGAGCGAGCACTGTGTGTGTGTGGCGTGCGTGGCTTTCTGGGAGAGCCTTACCAGGTTCTGGCTGAGCAGCTCGTAGTCAAAGATCTCCATCTCATATTGTTCCGCCAGCTCCTTGCACAGGCTGATGGCCTCTTCCCACATCTATGGGATCACCATGGAGACAGTGGTTAGAGGTGGCTCAACTTTTCAGAGCCTTTGCTGAAGAAGGGACTTGAGCCTTGCCATCGCCCATTGCGCCGCAGACAGCTTCTTACCTAGTGCTTACACAGAGCGAGCCTGTGACTTGGTAGTAGTACAAACTTTCCCTGGCTTTCTATCCACCTCCTTTACTGAATAATGGAGTAACTTGTTTACATGTGCTCTGATCTTCCTAAGTACCTGGAGAGAGGTCACTAACATCATACCTACATGCTAGGTGAGAAATGGAGATTCATCTGCCCAACCAGGAGTGGGCTTGGAGGCCAACCCCAGTTCTGCCCAACTGGGAGTGGGCTTGGAGGCCAACCCCAGTTGACTCCGTTTGAAGCTTTGTAAGTACTTGGTGACTTATGCTCACCCCCTTGATTCCCTCACCAGCCCAGAGTGCAGGGGAGACAGGGGAGGCATCAGAGCCCTTTGTTAGAGAGAAATGTTCCCAGTGAAGTACACAAATGAACTGATGTCAAGAGCATTTCTGGGGATGGAATTGGTCCCAAAATTCAACCTGTGATCTCCTCTGCCATTTCTTAATGGGATGATATGGTTTTAAGTTAAGCAGGGAGCATCACTGAGAGGTAAGAATGTACTAGAGTATTAGAACATCATTAAAACTTTCAAAGTAGGTCTTCTCTGTTTTCAAAATAAACTCAAAATATGGACCAGACTCAGGAGCTTCTTCTTTACGGCTTGACTTTAAGCCAAAGCCTAGATCATCCTCCATCTAGGACTACAGAGGCATTTGCAAGCTCTGCAGCCGGGTGTGGGGAGAGGCAGGGCTGGCTGGAGCTTGACAGTCTCAGAGGATACCCATTCCCATTCCACGCTGGGTTTAAAACAGAAAGTGCACCTAAATGGAGAAGCCAGGGGAGGCGGGGGAGGCGAGAGTGGAGGCTGCCAAAATTCATCGTGAGCTTCTTAACGAAAGTGCTCTCTGCATCCAAGCATAGAAATAAATAAAACCAAGCGTGTAGCAGAGGAGCCATGGCAGTAAACCCAAGACAGCTTAGTGAGCAACATAAAAATGCTTTATGTGCCAGGAGGACCCCAGTCTGCCGACCTCACCCTGAACAAGAAGGTTGGGTAATAACCTGGCTGGGCCAGAAGGCCATTTGACACAACAGGGTGTGTGTGTGTGTGTGTGTGTGTGTGTGTGTGTGTGTGTGTGTGTGTATGTGTGTGTGTTTGACAGCTTCTCACCAGTATGGGAACAGGAAGAAACAATGGGGTCTCCATGTGCTAAGAGGGGTAAGAGGGGCAGGGCAGTAGTCAGACACCCAGCAGTTCCTCTGGTCCCCTGGGACCTCTGGCAGGCACTGATCTCACTGGCTTTACACACTGGTTATGGAGTACGTGACTGGGTTCCAGGGACAGTGCATGGACATCCATCCATCTGTGCAGTCAAAGATGGGCAAGAGACATTATTTTTGCTCTCATGAACATCAGAGGCGAGGCGAAAGGAGGTGGCTGGAATTGTTGGGTTTGGGGATCAAGCAATGTCAAGCCAGGCTTATGGAGTAATGGCCTGTGTGTGTCTGTAGGGCAGGAAAGCTGAGGGGAGCTAAAGAGTTTAGGTTTTATTCTAGAAGCTTCCATGACCATGGTTTTCAGATGATTCTGCTGCCTCCTCTATACTCCCAGGTTCCACCATGTAAGCATAGCACTTTTCTCTGAAGAAAGGAGAAGGGTGACTCAGGGCAGTGGGTGCTGACAGTGGGCGAGGAAGCTCTTGTGACATCTAAGTAAAACTCCAAAGAGTGAAAAGATTCCAGCTGCCAGTGGACAGAAATGGAGGGGATGCTCCAACCTGGGCAAAGCAAACACAGTGGTCCCTCATTATTGGACAATACCAAAAGGAAACATGCGAAATCTGACAATAATTGATATGTCTGGTTTAGCAACAAGACAATAAGTGCTTTGAGCATGGGGTACTGTGTCTTCCTCCTCCCTGCTCAGCACAGGGTGGCTGAGTCAAATCCCAAGCTGGAGACAAACTGTACCCCGTCGTGGGGTTCTTCCAGTGGGACTGATGTAATGAGCAATAAACAAATAGAGAGCTCTTATTTGATGGCTGGTGGAGCAAGAGGTTCAAAGATGGCAGAGTCTCTACCCTCCAGAGGCTTATAATCATAAATTCTAGGACACTCTTTTCCAACTGCTGAGCCTTAGGAATTTATAAGCCCTCCATAGACATTACCTCATGTCAACATTCTGGGGAAAGCAGGAAGATCAGACTAAGACAGAGGCGATGAACTGCAGAGGCAGGACAAATCTAAACCAAGAATCCAGTGGTGTCCCAATAGATGATGAGAGCTCTTCCCAATCACAGGAAAGCAGTGCTATGTGTGAGCTAGTGGACTTATGGAGTGCCTCAGAGAGCGAGTAGCCTAGTTAGGCACCAATGGTGGCCATTAACAAGATGGCATTGCTGCCCTCTGGCTACCATGCTGACATTTATGATACTCCCCCACCTCAGCCCCTGCCACCTAGTTTTCACCTTACAACTAAGAAGCAGATACTATTAGTATCTCACTATGGTAGCAGGAGAAGTAAAATATCAGAAGAGCCCATCAGAATTGTGGATAGACATGAGCAATGAAATGCCCAGACATGGAGGTATTCTGTGCTGTGTTGTCTACAGGGCAGATGGTAGCCTTCAGACGGGAGCTGCCTCAAGGTCTGCTGGAAGCTGGGGCTGGGTAGCAGCTGGTTTGCTTCAGCTCCTGGGTAACCCTGCCAGAATCCTTGCAGAAGAGATCACTGGCAGCACAGTATCACCCATGGTTCTGCCCATTTACCCAACCCGTATCACCGGCTCCTGCACGTAAGGTTCTGTTTTAGCCACCAGGCATCCGGCAGTGGATGAGACAAAAGCTTTGAAACTGAGGTCCTCCATAGTGAGAAGCCAGAGAGCAAGCAAATCAATCCCATGTAAGGAAAGGGTTATCAACAGTAGCATAGCGCTCTTCTCTGAGAAAGAAGGGTGGCTCAGGACAGGGTTGCTGAAGGTGGTCGAGGAAGCTCTTGTGACATCGAAGTAAAGCCCTGAAGAGTGAAAAGATCCAATCTCCCAGTGGACAGATGTGGAGGGCATGCTCCAAGCTGGGCAAAGCAAATATAGTGTTCCAGGTGTTGAAAAGGACTATCTAAGCACACAGCACAGGAGAGACCTGTCCCTCCCAATGGTCAATGCTCCCACAGAGAGAGGACTGCAGGCTCCAGTTACCTTTCCTTTGTCAAAGTAGCCAATAATGGTCTCATAGAGTGTCTCCTTCAGCTGCCGGTGGGTCTGAGGGTGCTGCTGGCCTGTCTGCATGACCTGGGATGCACACTGCTCATCTGACCACTGCAGAGAGATCACAGGGAAGCCATACAGAGATAAGTGACCGGTGAGGACACACATCTGCCCAGGATGAAAGGCAGAAACCTCCCTGAACAGGTCCTGTCCCGGCTCCCTTTCCCCATCTCAGCTCATCTTTGAAAAACCAGGGTTCCGTGGGGGAAGCTACCCTCACGGGTCCTTGCCGTGCTTGGAGGTTGCCCTCTGGCTCTGATGATGTAAGACAAAGCAGAAGAACCAGGGACCATGAGTTATGAGAGCATCTCTGACGAGGAGCAAGAGGAAGCTTCACAAACACTTCTGCTGGCCTCTCCCGGGGTCCCAGGGTCTACGGTCAGACAGAGGCTGTCTGATTTCCATCTGTGAACTGACTCTGATTTGGGCTAAATTGGACAACTTTGGCTTTCTAGTGGCTTCACAGTGTGGACTTTGGGGATCTTCTCTAAACCCTAATGAGATATGGCTACGGGGCTTCAAAAGCCGAAGGAAAGAATTTCGGGCTTTTGCAGAAACATCCGTCGACACGGAAAGCAGCTCAGTGGGCATGCTAATGATTTATCTTCCACAACAAGTGAGATGCTATATAATACTGAAGATGTATGTCCCAGGAACTTTCAGTTATTAAAGGTAAAGGTCACTCAGTACCGCTGGGAGCAGCTGAGGCAGCACGGAGAAGTATGCTGCCAGGCAGGGAGTCCGAGGGGCTCCCTGAAAGGAAAATCCCCTTCACTTTCTTTCCCATTTCTTTTGATTCTTTCTTTCATCCTTTAAAAAACCTCTCCAGCTTGCTGTGAGGACTCTGCGGGGAATCTCAGCATAGATCTCTTCCTGGGACAGTACCTTGAGAAGCCAGGTGTGGAGGAGGAGTGTATAGGCAGCCTCTGTGTAGTTGTCACAGTCCAGGTGAAGGTCGCGCAGTTTATACAGGTATCTGTGTAGGGAGAAATGTGATGAGTTACAAGATGTGGTGATGAGGTGTCTGGTGGGGGTAGGAAGGAGCCATACAGAACAAATGGACTCTTGCATAGGGCACAGGGGGTTCTTTGGTCCAGCAGTCCAGCCTTCTACATAAGTGGTAATGATAAAATCTAGTATTTGTTTAGTATGTGCCAGGTGCTATGCTAAGTGATGCTAGTTGCTATGTATGCTAAGTGATGCCAGGTGTTATGCTAAGTGATACCAGGTGCTATGCTAAATGATGCTAGGTGCTATGTATGCTAAGTGATGCCAGGTGCTATATTAAGTGATGCCAAGTGTTCTGCTAGGTGACTTCTTCCTTTTTACTCCTAAAGCAATGCCCGTCTTTCAATAGAGCCTAGGCTAGCCTAAAACTTACTATTTAGGCCAGGCTAGCTCCAAACTATGATCTCCCTAAGACGCCCTATGTGCTGGGATCACAGGTGTCTGCTCTGATGGCCAGCTTTGTGCTAAGCGATTTAAATGCTTTGGATCACCTAATCCTCTTGCCAACCCTATGACATGGGTCCATTAAGGATACCCATACTCTGATGAAAACAAAACCACGAAACTGGGGGCTATCCTGGACAGAATTCAGTGTGCTACAGAATGGTCTGCCCAGTGTGATATGCTGTGGAAGCAAAGGAAGGAAACACAAGCAGCTTGTCAGGAGTCACATGCAGACGTGCTGGGGTGTGAGCCTGAGGAGCATCTCGATCATTGTGAGAATCCATGAGAATGCAATTCACAAGGGGATGCTCCTGCCCTCTCTTTAAGGTGCTCTAGGAAAGCATAGAAGCAAGAGAGGCGAGCAGAGGAGGAAGAGATGCTAGAGAGACCCTGAGCTGCCCACACAGAGACGCTGCTACTCGGACACACGAACACTCCCACCCCCTGCTTCTTTGCAACTGACATTTTAATTCTGAGCCCTGAGAAAAATCCTGTGGAAAGGAGCTAAGAGCAGAGTTGAGAGCAAAGAGAGGGCTTTTTGATAAATTATTAATAATTGATCCTACAGGACCAGGTAACAGTAGACTGAAGCTCCTGAACCAGAGAGTGAAAAATAAAACTTTCTTTAGGGTAAGTTCATGTTCTCAGAGATTCGGTCACAGTGATGAAATGCTGACTAATGCAAGGTGGTTCAGAAAGACTTCTAGCCAGACAGTTGAGCTGGGGTAGACCAGAAGTGGGGGAGCAGCCCTGGCAGAAAGATTCAACTCATTCTGCCAGCATTGACTGAAGGTGGGAAAACTGGGGTCTGTGTTAGTAAGGAGAGGGGGGGAGCTGTTCACACACACACACACACACACACACACACACAAATTATTTTATGTGCATTGGTGTTTTCTTGCCTGTATTTATGCCTGTGTGAGAATGTCAGATCTTACAGTTACAGTTGGTTGTGGACCATCATGTGGTTTCTGGGAATTGAACCTGAGTCTCCTGCAAGAGCAGTCAGTGCTCCTAACTTCCGAGCCATCTCTCTAGCCCCAGAGAGTGCAGTTTTTATATCCACAGCAATGTCTGTCCACTCTCTTCCCCAACCCACAATGCCCTACTGGTAACAGCCATCAGTGAAGTTTGGAATTTGGAAACACCCATTCTTCCTACAGGGCTCAATCCTATCTCATCACTTCCCTACCAACCACCCATTAGACCCCCCACCCTTTGGCTAAACAACATCCAGGAGAGTGTCGCCAGGAGATATTCCCCATGCTATTTCAACTTCTGAACCAGCTAAGGCTCCCCTCTACTCTCCTTTGTTAATTTGTAGGCTTAACCATCTGCTATACAGCTCCAAGGAAGAAGTTTTAATGAGCCCACCAGGGCTACTAAGTTAGATGTCTCTGTGTGCTTGAGTGAGGTACCACAGGGAACAGAGAATCGCATGGCCACGGCTGGGTCTAAAAGGGCCACCACCACCCAATGAGGTGCCAGGTGTCAGAATGGAATGAGGGTACAGTTGCGATGACTTCTGAGCTTTTCAGAAAGAAGAACTGTCGGTTTTTTTACAACGTCTCTAGATGTAAAAATGTTGGCAACCCATGAAACCCTATACCTGCCAAAGAGAACAGGCTTTCAGAACATCACAACATCTGGAGTAAGCCAATATGGCGGCTTTCCTAGATTAATACAGGCCCCAATCTCCAAGCCTGTGGGGGTCTGGGACTTTCAATCTGTGCTTCTGAAGTGGAAATCAAGAAAGAGTTTGGAGAGATGAAAGCCTGCATACAGGGCATGTAGAGAGAGTCTTGCATCTCACTCACCCTCAAAACAGAAGGCAGAATGATTTTTGTTTTGTTTTGTTTTTATACCAAAAAAAAAAAAAAAACAAACCAAACAAAAACAAAACAAAACCCACAACAGTAGCTGGAAAGACTTATCCCATAAGGCCATCCTGGTCCCTGCAGACCCCAAAGCTTCATGTGTCACAAAGGTCAGGACAGACTGTGGGATGACTTTCTCCACACCACTGGGCCAGTGTAAAGCAAGAACCTAAACACAGTGGTAGGCACAAAGCGAGTTTAGGTGCACAGGCTCAGCTTCTGACAGAACACGCTGCTGGGCTGCGGACTCACAGGGAGGGGCACAGAAGCCAGTGGGCAAAAATCGATTGTTGCTATTTATTGGAGAAAAACCTTGGAAATAACAGACCTGTTCAACAGTACAGGCTTGGCTATGTAAATGACAGCATATTCTAGAAAGGAAATTTTGTAGTTTCATTACAAGTGATGCTGGTAAAAAGAAGTGAGGGATAAATTATTAGTACTAAAACTCAGCGTTTGCAGAAATAGTGCATGCATAGAATTAGATGTATATATAAGCATAAAAAAGCCTGAAAATATGTATGCATTTTAGAGATTTATTTCATATTTTATTTTGCTAGTCTGCATTTTATGAGGCTTTTTGTTTTGATAAAGAAAAATCTGTGTTATTTTTATAATGAGTAAAAAATAACAGTAATATAGTTGTGAGAGGTTTTGGGGGGGCAGGAAAAATATGAAATACTGAGAAAATTGGCAAAGGAGCTTAGAAAAGTCTTTTATGATAAACTTAAAAATCTAATAAATGCCTAGCAGGGAGGAGACATATGTCACATGATAGTCTTCTCCCTTTTATTTATTTTTTCTATCATAACTATTTGTGTGTGTATGGTATGTGCATAAGAGGGTATATATGTCATAGCATATGTGTGGAGGTCAGTATACAGCTTGAAAGAATCAGTTCTTTCCTTCCACATGTAGGTCTCAGGGATTGAATTCAGGTCTTCAGGGGCTTGGAAGCAAGCCCCTTTACCTGCTAAACCATCCCACCACCCCCTCTCTTCCCTTCAAAGCAAGCCAACTAAGGGTTTATCATGTTCTGGGACTAAAGAGGATTCCTCATGCTGCCCCATGACAGAAGCAAATAAATGCACAGCTCAAATGACATCATTTAAGAGAAATGCACAGAGAAAGACTACAGGCAGTCTGAGAGCTCCAGGCCATTCCATGGGAACGACCAGAGAAGAACAGAAAGTGCCACCAAGTCTTGGGAAATTGAGAGGAATCAGAACACCAGAAACCAGATGCTAAGAAGACAGGTCTAAATTCCACATCAGAGGCAGCACAGGCAGTGATGGATACTGAGCACAGAGAGAGGTACCATAGCAGGCAGAGGCTTTATATGACAAAGTTCTTACCTTATGTACATCTCTTCCCGGTTGTTATCTTTGTAGAAATTCTAGGCAACGGAGGAGAATAAAAACAAAAACAAAAAACGGTATTGAGTGCTTTTCTTTG
Source organism: Mus minutoides (assembly GCA_902729485.2). Lineage (NCBI taxonomy): Eukaryota > Metazoa > Chordata > Mammalia > Rodentia > Muridae > Mus > Mus minutoides. The sequence goes on along the minus strand of LR749835.1, from coordinate 200,978 downwards.
CAGGGCTTTGGGGAAAGAGAATGTGGCGAGGGAGATGAGAGAAAGATCACTGCTTACTGTCTGGGAACCCCAAGAAAGAGCAAGACGTTCACTTTGCCAAGTGTACCCAATAGCCTCGTTGGGAGACTTTGCTCTGCAAGTCACTTCCCTGACTGCAAAGGGACTGAGCGAATGTTTCAGTCATCACATATTAGGGGATGTAGTGAGCAGTTTGTCAGGCTGAGTGGTAGGTTGTCAAGACTGGGCCCCTCTACTTTTTAAAGGCAGACTGGCTTAAACGTAGACTCCCCCCAAGAGCACATCCAAATTCCGACATCATAGAACCTTCTAGAGCTTTATATTCTACAGCTAAAACACTGAAACTTGACAGAATCTGGGAGATACTCCAGTGCCAGCTTAGATGTGCTTATCTGTTTGTTTGTTTGTTTGTTTGTTTGTTGTTTTGTTGTGTAAATTTTGTTTCTTGTTGTTATTGTTTTTGAGGCAGTCTCCAAGCTGGTCTCAGATGCATGATCTTCCCACATTAGCCTCCTGGGATTACAGGTATATTTCACCAGGCCTGGTACTTAGGAGTTGTTTGTTGTTTGTTTGTTTGTTTGTTTACTTAAGAGTCTGTGTGTATGAGTATATGCCACAAGTATCCCAGTGCCCATGGAAGCTAAAAGAGGGTGCCACGTCCCCTAGAGCTGAAATTACAGGCAGCTGTGAACAGTCTGACATAGCTATTTGGAATTGAACTTGGATCCTCTAAAAGAGCAGCAGGTGCTCCCATCTTGCTGGGCCATCTTCTCTCAGTTAGGGGTCATTTAGAGTGACTCTTGACTCTGCTACTGGAAGTCCTACTCTTGTGACAATTTAAACCAAATCCTTACAGATTTTGAGCGAGTCTAAGAGCCATTTGTAGGGTGTGAGCATCCATACCCTCCTGAGGCTTAGAGAAGAGCAAGTTCCAGACATGTTCCAGGCCATGAGGGCAGGGGACTGGTAGTCCTCATCGGCATGCGCTCTCGTGACAGAAGACCCTTGCACTGCTCCTGTCTTACTGCTTTGGATGTCCTTGTCTCAGGCACGTAGACCTGGCTGATGAAAGTCAATTTCTTCAACCATCTCCAACCTTCCTTAGAGAGAAACTGGAAAACCCCTCTCCACGCTCTCTATGTAAATCAGGCCTAGTGGAACTATTAGCATTGGGTTCCTTTCTGCTGTAGTCAGGATTTTTAAAGTCCCCTTGGCATTCTGAAAAATCAATAGCAATATCTAAGCTGTTACAAAAGAGTCCACGTCGATAGGAGAGGCCACACAACAGAGCCTGAGGGGCAAAACTTGTATTTCTGGAGATCTGGGAAAGGCAGGTAGCATGTGTAATGTGCTAGATATTGCTCTCTTCCTTCTACTGATGCATGAAGCCCTTCAATGAATCTTCATAGCTCCCACTTCGTATATAAGGAAACTGAGGCACAGGAAACCTCAAGACACAGAGGACAGATGCTGGATTTTAACCGTCTTGGGCTGTGTTCCACGGCAGTTAGCCTTGCTTGTCTCCCAAGAGCAGGAGTGAGACCCTAGTGTAGCCTGCAGCAGGACATGGGTCCAACCTGGTCCCTGGGGACCTGGCGGTCACTCACCAGCAAGTTCACGGTGCAGCTCATGCGGTTGTCCTTGCTCTCATCCGTCATCACGCCCCGGTAATCCAGCAACTTCTCCAGCAGCCCTTTGACCAAGCTCACAAAGTTCTCCACCGACTTGGCAATGGTTGGGTGTTCCGCTGTGCACTCCATCAGGCTATGAGGGGAGAGGGTGCTGAGCTCACACTAGGAAACTGGCTGTCAGTTGCAGTAGCCGGTGAGCCCAAGCTCACGGTTGGGCTATTTTCTACACCCAAGCAGTAATCTATCCATACAGCACAGCAAACATTCTAATATCTCAAGAATGGGAAAAATAAAAATAAAATATATTCCCATATGGCCAGTAGAGTGTGGGTGGGATGGGAGATGGTTATGATTATACCAGCAGGAGTAGTACAGTGTGGTACCTATTCTGGGTAGTGATTCTCACAACATCTAGCAATGTTTCACATGTATATAACTTCTGATTCAACAACTCTACTTCAGGGAATCTTGTCTATCGGAGTCTGTACTATAGAAGTATTTCTAGAACTATGCCAGAGTATATTTATAGGATTTTTAAATTGTATAAGGTAGTGAAAGAGCTGGAACCATCTAAAATGTCTGTCAGGGAGAAAGTGGTTAAGTGAAGTGATGTATTTTCACACAACATGGTTCTATAAAGCCATTAAAAAGTATTAGGAAATGAATCAATGACATAAAATGCTCTATAAAATACACGGTTAAATGAGATGCGTAAGTATCTGAACATTTTATTTTTAATAATTGATTGTTTCAGAGTAGACTTTGTCCTGAGTACCGTCCTTAGTATTGTAGGAAGAAGCACTCCTTCAATGCCTCATCATGATCTACTGAGAAGAGATCCCTAGGTACGGGGACACTACGGGATGGCAAGGTCACCAAATTTGCTCAAGGTCACACAGTTGGTATATCAGTAGCTTGGCTATGGCATCTCTGCTCCATCACCCAACACCTCAACACCGTGAGTATAAAACTCAGGTGTCACAAGATATATAGTCAGGAAGGACAACACTAGCCACTTAACTGTGGCCCCTTTCCATGTGAAGAAGAGAGAGATGAGATGCTCTATTCGTCTACTGAAACATAGGGGTATTGGCTGGAAAAAAACTATAAAATTAATATTAAAATGTTACCTTGCCATTTTCAGACACTTATCAGGTGATTAAATGTGATACTGGGACTACTGTAGTAGAAAGTGACTAATACGCAGAGGACCGTGCCTGTCCTTGCAAATCAGGGTGAGAGATGAGTAAGGTAAACTCAGGGCAGTGAAAGCTCTCTTTAGCCACGTGTGTAGTTCTAGGCATTATGTTGATCTCTTGGAGAGTTTCAACAACTAAAAATTCTTCCTTCCTGTTTCTAGAAGAGGAGATTGGGGCAGAGACAGGTTAAAAGGTCAGCTGACAGTTTAAGTGGCGACCTTAGGAATGAAACCAGTCACTGTTCAATTTGGGGAGAGATTTTCCCTGCAGACATTGCATCTATTCTTGGGTGTCTCAGGGCTCCCAAGTTACTCCTCTGGGCAGTGCAAGTTCCCAAGAGATCTCAGGAGAAAGAAGAAAAAAAAAGAGAAAAGAAAACCAAGGACTTTGGAGGGTCACTTCATTCCAGAGGCCGTGTCAGGCCGCAAGGAGGTGGCATGTCAGACTGTGGCTAGGATCAGACACATTCATCCTGCCCTAAGAGTAGCATTTGTTCCTGGCTCTCAACAAGCAATGCAAATGGCCCATGATTTACACCAGTCTGGTTCTGCTGTAGCTGTCCCTACTTCTCTGAGACAGCCTTGTTCCTCACTCTAATGATAATTCAGTCAGGCTCTGCCCAGTATTTGGTGTGGAATTCCAGGCAAAAGACCTTCCTGGGTTCAAGCCTGGCCAGAGCAAGGGTTCTTGGCCCTGCAACACGCTAGAATGTCTAGGGAACTTTTACAAAGCCAAGCCCAGCCTTAGCCACATCTCTGGAACCTCTGGAGGCTGGAGCAGCAAATGATTTGCTCTGAGACTCTCCGAGCGATTCTAGTGTTTAGCTGGTGTTGGAAACCACTTCTATGATTGGCTTTGCCCATTCTGCCTGGGTGGACACTATCTGAGCACACTTCTAATGGAGTCTGATTTGGGGCTCTGGGCTGAGACACTGCTCCCTAGTTCCCAATACTGCAGGGCACTGGGCCACCCTGTAGACACACACAAGGGTTTAAAAGATTTGTCTTGAGTGCTATGGTATCTTTATTCTTTTGGTGTGAGGCAGGAAGGCTGCTCACACTTTTGGGGATCAATGAGCTGGGTAGTTAACTGTCACCTACTCATCTACCCACTCAACCAAGTTGTATTGTTCTACAAGCATCAGAACCAAGCCACCTGGAGGTCCTAGCTCAGCAGGGGAGGCAGAGAGATAAAAATGAACTCCAGTGTGTGAGGGTGTGCAGACCTACACTGAGAACTGCCCGCTCTCCTGTTACCATGCTAAGCCGGTTTCACTGTTTATCCTGTCTGGACCCCTGTAATTCCTTAAGGTGACTAGGTTAACTCCCACACCATAAGCAAAATGTGAAGCCTTTGGGCCTAGGTTCTGATGGCTATCCTGTCAAGGTCACACAACTCTCTCCCTTGAATTCATTCCACAGCGGAGTCTAAGTGACAAGAAGAAAGCTGTGGGGATGGTGGGTTCACTTGGATGATGCTGGGTGGAGCATACTAACATCATCAGCACTCGATGGGGGGAGCGTGCTGACATCATCCTTTGCAAGCCAAGGCCTTGGGGACCAAAGCCGTGGAGCCACCCTGCAAATTGCTTGGTATAGGAGGCCTCTAGATGGAGGAGTCTTACTATTCCATCCAGTGTGGGAGGAGCTTTCTGAGGGTAGGGAGGACTGCAGCGCTCTGTAAGTCTGCAGTGTACTCTATGCACAAAGGCACATGAAGTCTAAGACTCAGCCTCATTCCATGTCTAAACCTTGTTCCCGGTTCAAAACTGTGGCTGGCACAGGAAGGGAAGCCCTGTTCCAGTCACAAAAGCACCGTCCAACTTTTAAGCAGATCCAGAAGACTGCATCTGTCTAGAGAGGTTCTAACCCAGCTCAGGCCCTGCATCAGGGACTAGAAGGAAGTGCCACAGGAACTGAGGTGACCCAACTGGAGAAAGACATTCTCCCCAGGGCTCCCAATGACACCTTATATTCCACTTGGTAGATAATAAAAATAGAAGCTAAGACACCTGTACTATATGCGAGGCATCAGCAACTATGCTAGTGAAATAAAACTAAAAGAAGCAAAGAAAGAAAAGCAATCAGGAGAAGCACCCTGCAGACCTTCCCACTCAGCCCAGACAACATGGAAGGGGCGGACTATTTTGCATGTAAGGAAACTGAGTCTCAGGGAGGGCAGAAGAAAGAGTAGGGCCCAGGGCCCGTGGCCATTCTGAGCAGGCCCCAACTCCTGCCTTTGGCCAAGTTCATTTTGTGTAAAACTCATTCACACCTCCATCTTGGGAGGAAAAATAATGAGCTGCCTTTAATTTCCCTGACCGCTAAAAACTCCTTTGATAAAGAATCACTCAGGAAGGCTTTTGTGACCCTGCTGGTAGTCTGAAGCCTGCCACAGGGCTTCATCCGCTTGCAGAAATGGAAATTGCCAGAGCAAACAGGGTTCAGCTTTTCAACAATATTTAGAATCTCCCTTTCAGAGCTTCGAGACAAGCACTGACTTCTGCCCTTGGGGGAGAGAGAGATTCTCCAGTGATCCCACCAACCCTCCTCCGATGGCTCTGTTTGCAGTATGGGTGTATGGGAAACCTGTGTCCAGCATCAGGCAGAGCCAAGACTAGCTGAGATTAGAAGAGGCTTTCAAGGTCTCCACTGTTACTGCTGAGCTCTGGCTATGTTGGGATACAGGATAGGGATCATGACAGGGGGCCAGGGCAAAAGCCTTTTGTCTGCCTTTGCTATGAGAGGCAAATATTCAGAGAGGACTGAGGAAAGCGTCCAAAATCCAGAGCCACAGCAGAGCCCAGACAGGAAATCGGGATGCCTGACCATTCTCCCAAGCCTCCAGAGAAGGCCTCTCAAGCAGGGCAATTAGGAGGCAGCCAATGACAGGAACTGGGAGCCAGGCCGAGGGACTGAAGCAGTCATTAAACATGTACCTGCTGTGTGCCAGATGCTTCTTAATTACTCCGGCTTCAAAATAACCACAGGAGCCTGTTGTTCCCACTTTAGAAATGGGGATACTGAGGCCAGAGGGGTCATGCCATTTGCCTAGAGTCATACAGCTGCAAAGTGAGGGAGCCAGAATTCAATCAGTGTATGACCCCCCCCCAAAGATGCAAGTAGATGATAAACCCCAGAAAAGTGTTCAACATCCTCAGACACTGTGGAAACGGGGATCAGAACACAAGGGTCTTCTGCACGTTTTTGCCAAGGTGGCTATAATTGCTAGGATGGATGTTAGCAGGTGATACAAGAAGAGGGGATATTGGTGACCTTCTGCTTGGCCAATGGAGAAAAGTGTGGAGCTGTGCCCTTGTGTGCCTATTGTCCCCTCAAGAAGCTAACTGTCTTTATCCACATATTACCCTATAGCCATGCAATTCTACACTAAGGTACTATTACTATTCTCACAGAGTCAATCTAAGAGCCAATGAAGTAGATACAGCCTAAACAACCGCCTTCTGGTTATTAAAAGAAAAAAAAAATGAATGAACAGTCACAAAGTGCCATAGTCTATGAAATGTCTGTGACAGACAAATCTGGAGTGAGAAAGCCGCCGTGGCTGCACTAGGCTATGGGGAGTGTATTGCTACATGCATGCATACGTGTACAGGGAAGGCATGCCTGAGGAGTACAGGTAATGAAAATATTCTAATTTTAATTGTTATATGGTCACCCAGTTCAATAAACACACCAGAGCAGTGCATGCTGGGTAGACAGCACCGTATATGAATTTATCTTAACATTTAAGAAAACAAAACAAAAATTTCTTGACTTCAAGTCTAGTCATGCTGAGTGCTGTTTTCTCTGCACTGTCTGCTCCAGACTTGGGCACTGAAGTCTTGCAGGGCACACTGAAGGTCTTATACCTCCTTCAAGGAAGCTTTTCTCTGCATGCTCTGTCAATGTGCTTACCTCCCTGAGCTTAGGAGGTCACCCAGGGAAACATGGACCCAAGACAGTAAACCTGACCAGAGAGACACACAATCAAATCTGTCAAAAATCAAAGAGGAAGATGTCACTAATGACTCAACACTTCAGATCTAAAGAGGTGGTTTTCACACTACCACGTTCTTTTTTCTTTCCAACACAATGTTTCCTTTTATGCAGCCCACCCCATCAACAGCAAAGCACAGGTACTTCCTGAGAAATGTCAACTTTCCTTCCCAAAAAGTTCCTTCAGTACCAAGAGCTTCCTGCAAAAGTTTCCCAGGAGTACCAGCAACCCCATACCCTGATCTGAGAGCCTTCCACCCTTGGCTGTCCCTTCTCCACCCTTGGCTGTCCCTTCGCAGGCGTCCTGGTCCCCCAGCCTGAACTTACATGGACTCCAGCAGTTGCATGTACTGTTCATCCCCCCGGCCTCCTTCCACCTCATGGTCCAGCTTCAGGATGATTTCATTTTCAAACTGGAAAAGTGGTTGAAAATCAACAAAAACAACATTAGAGGACCACGTGCTGAGCCAGTCAATTCATTAGTGATATCAGAGCATCAGGGAGCAACTATTTTCTCCCATTCCCAGTGCCTGGGCCTGTGGATTGAAAGCTGAACAAGACTCAACTCATATCCAGAGGGTAGGGAGGAGGGATCTGAGATGAGGGCTGGAGGATGGGGGCATAAGAGGGAGAGAGGAGGGAGAGTGAGAACTTCTCAGATACTATTTCATTTGAGCATGCCATCCAAGGTTAATTAGAGGTTTAACAGGAAGATAAAGGGGGAAGGGAATCCCAGGCATGTGGAGGGAGGTAATAGGGCCCTGTATCATTGGCACTGGCGCATTCTCTCAGACAGCTATTATTTTAGTCCTTTATTCCTTTCTCCATAGTCTAGTGATCATGCCAGACCTGAACTCAGTCCATGGGGCTCAAGCATTCTCAGAACAAATGGGGACACCTGACACAGGCCTAGCTCCTCATCAGTGTATTTTAACACTCATGACCCAAGAATCATAAAGACCCAGGCTGATCCAGCGAGTTTAACCTGAGACTTGGTTGGAAATCTTAGCAGCAAGTGTCATGGAAAGGGTCTGTCACAAGCCTGAGGCTGCTCATGGTAACACCAGTGAATGTCTGCTTGGAATCAGACTCCATGAAGGGAAGTAGAGAGGCAGGATGGTGCATAGACCTGATGTCACTCTGAGTTTCTGGAAGCCTTCTCATCTCCATGAATTGGTATGTATGACTGTTTAAACACACACACACACACACACACACACACACAAAATCAACCAGTGTGTGTGTCCATTTGAATTTATGTTTTGTTACCTGAAGCAATGTGTGTGTCTGTGTGTGTGTGTGTGTGTGTGTGTGTGTGTATGCTGGAAAATATAAATAAGATATAAAGCAAAGAGCAGATCTCATATTCTCAGAGACTATACCAGTAACAGTAGTGGAAGTCAGAGATAAGATTAATAATCAGAAATCAACTTTCCTTCTGTGGTATTTCCAAATCCACTGCATTGAAATCAGAGAATGTTTTCTCTCTAGTGCCAATGTCAACAAGCATTTTGCCCAGGGGAAATCATGGCTTATTCAATATACTGTCTTGAAGCCTCCCACTGTGTCTCTGTACAAGACTGCCACTCAGAACACTTTGCTTTGTCTTGGTGCATAGTCTGAAGAATGCATACATGCAGTCCACCTGTGCCATTTACTGCTATGAACAAAACCGGTCCTTGTAGAGAGGAAGGGGAACATGGCAAAGGCCCCTGAGATCTAAGAAGGCTTCGGGGCTACTTGGCTTCTAATGCAGCCTCTTTATACTCAGTCTTCATAATATCCCGTGAGGCCTGAGGGCAAGAGTCACCTTTGAATGCAATAACGCTTGATGAGCAGCCATCCCTGGTCTGGCACAGCCCCCAGGAACTGCCAGTTATTATTACAGATGAAGCGGGGGCTGTTTCAGGCCTCAGATGAATGTTGGGAGACATTGGCAGCTCTATGCATAAAGAAAGGATGGAGTCCATTGAGTCAAAATCTTGAGGTGATAGAAAGACAGGGCACAGATTCAATATCGGCCTTCCACTCGTGCGATGCGACCATTCCCTCACAACCACGGTGCTCAAAGTCAACAGAAAGGACCAAAAAAATTCGTGCTGATCTAGCACAAGCGCGAAGGAGTTTTCTGTAAATTGCCAGAGTTTGGTGAAGAGCTTCTGGAAGAGATAAAGGAGCCTGGAGCCATGGGCAGGGCTGTGGTAAACACAAAGGGGAGGGCAATCCCCATGGAGAGATGGTGGGAGCAAGGCTATGGAGGTAAGGATGCCGTACTTCTGGAGCATGGACTTGGAGGGAGGGATTGAGGAACGGAGGGAAGGAGAGGACGGAGGGAAAGGGAAGGGAAGAGAGGAGAAAGTAAGCCAGCCAGCCAGCCTCCGAATTTAGCCTTGCTTAAAATCTTCCCATCCCCCTGCTTATAAAGGAAGTAAAGAAAGAAGGGACAGGGAGACACGGTGGGGTTGTCTGGAGGGGAAATGGGCTGCCAGTCTGCAAATGAAGCATGTCCCTTATAGGATGCATCTGGTAGGCATCTCCTCTGTATTATTATTTTAAATTGTCAGGAGTTGGTGTCTGTGATACTTAGAGATGTCCTCTATATTAAGAGCATAAAGAAATAAGCCCAAAGATAATACATAAAAACAAAAACAAAAACAAAAACAAGCTCCATGTCTGGGCCATTGGGTTTAAACCTGGAATCCCCTTCAGGGTTGGGTGTTGAATGCTTGGCTCCCAGTGGGTGGGGCTGTTTGAGAGGCTGTGGAACCTTTCAGAGGTGGGCATAGCTGCTGGAAGCAGGTCATTAGGTATGAGCATCTGAGAGTTTTGCACAGGCCTTGGTTCCTGCCATGCTCTTCTTCCTGACCTACTGTGATGTAAACGACATCTATCCAACACCAGCCACCTTTAACTGAGCTGCCATGCTTGACCTCCTATGGTGGACAGAAACCTAAAACCATAAGCCAGAATAAATTTTCCCAGCCTTACGTTGTTTCTATCAGGCACTTTGGCTGTGGTGGTGCAATGATAGCAAATACTGATGAAGAACTAGAGGGTCTTTCTAAGCCTCCGTTAACTAAGCTATACCATGAGATGGCAAAGATCCTCTGCAATGGGCCAGTGGGTAAAGTTAAGCCCCACAGGCAGGATGGTCTCTGTCAGAACTTCTCAGCTTTGTTGTGCAAAACAGCTGCAGACAGCCAAGAAACACTAGCATGACAGCCACCAGAAAGCTCTATTTACAAAACAGGTGTCAGGGCGGATGTAGTTTGTCAACCCCTTGTCAATGCAAACAGCGTTACAAAGCATCCATGACATCGCACTGCCCTAAGGAGTAGAGCCTCATATAAGTCCGCATGCACTGACTGAGTGAGCCCCACCATTATTACCATCAGCAATGTTGCCGTTATTGCTGCTGAATGCTACTGGAAAGCAGCTCTGGGCGAGAAACATAGCATTCTGCTGTTGTTGTGGTCTGAGTGGTTCTCTGGGAAATGCTGGCACCGTTCCTCCTGGTGAGACGAACTGCTCTTTGGAGCAGAGCAGTGAATGGGGTAAATAAGCACTTGTCTCAGGGTCACAAAAGAGCCTGTCGGGAGGCAAATTGCAGGGTACCAGGGAGGGGGCAGAGCCAGAGATGGCACACAGCTCCTGAGTTTTCCGGGGTGGGTAGGAGAGTTAAGGTCTCTGATAGACACATCCCGTGACATGTTCAGAGTTGGCTGTGCCCACAGGCTTTGATCTGCTCAAGTCATGCTTTGGCATTTTCCCCTGGCCACCGGGCTATGGACAAGTTAGCTAATCTTTCTGACGTCACTCCCTTTTGTCCCTTCAATGAAGGTTTGAAACTGCCTACTTCACAGTGGCAGTCTAAGAAGTTAGTGGGAAATGGTGTGTAACCTGAGGTCAAGCCTGGTGTTTAGGGTACAGTGGATTCTGTCAGTGTTCACAGTGACTACCATGAACATTTTGTGTACCACTGACATCATAATCTCATGTAACCCTTACTTATGGCAGCCATGGGACATGGATGGTGTCCCCACATTATAAATGAGGACACTGAAGCAGAGGGCCTCTGTCTTAGGTTTTAAAGGCTATTTAGACCCAGGGCTACAACCCTTCTCACACATACACCACCATGTCATTCTGACAGGTCTCACTCTAAATACCATCATTATGCAGTATGACAGTATTAGGCTGCAGTCTGTCTCCTCCTAATCAGTCCCCTCTTCACCCCCAACATCACCTCTATTTCCCTTTGTCATTTGCTCCCCTCATCTCTGTCAGGGTTGTATTTGTTAGGGAAAACATTATTTTGGCAGAAATCAGATTTTAGTTCTCATATGAATCTTGAGAACTAATTCAAACCATGGGTATGAACCCCAAACTTCCAGAAAGGACCTTCTTTTCTAGCTTGTCAGGCTCTCCTCCACACTTCTGCTGCCTTTCCTAGCAGCTAAACGGCATCCCAGATATTTATTATCTTACTTAATAGAATGTTTTCTGATGGGGGCCCTGCCCTGCTAAAGCTGGAAATATAGGAACCACGAGAGCTTCCTCCTATTTGGGGTACTGACTTTAATGGGGACAGGGTATTACATGCCTGGATGAGGGAGGGATACCAAATTGAAGCTGTCCATCCACCTTTGGACTCCTTTGTTAACAAAATGATGGTCGGTGGGTAGAGACATGATTGACAGGAAAGTGGAGGTAATGATGTCATGTGACATGAGAGGCCTGTGAAAACCAGTGTATCCTTTTCTTGATCTGGTCTCTATCTGAGACCATGCATTCTCCCAAGAGTTCCAGTTAGTAACTTGTGATGGTATAATATTCACCCTACCAATGAGGAGACAGAACTGGAGAGACCCACACTCACTCAGCTTACAGACAGTAGATGCCTCAGGCTGCAAAACATAGAGGTGTTCAGAACACATGAATATGTTGATCTCTCACACTCAATGTTCAGACCACTGGAATCACCACGCCTACTCCTTGCCAAGATTCAGTCTCAGTAGAATCTGCTGAGCTGACCTCTTGATCTATTAATTAACTCAGCAATGATTGAGCTCCTATTGTGTACAAGCATGGTGCTAGATACTCTTACTGAGGGCTACATTCTCCTTCCAGTTTGATTCTATCTGGAATCTATAGTCTTCCCTGCTTGCTAGGGAAGACTACTGGACTACTGGGACTACTCAGGCCTACTGGGACACAGTCCCATTCTGTACTCTTTACCTTAGGTGGCCATGCACAGTTTCTACCCCAGGGCCTCAACTCCTATAACTGTCTTTCAGGAAGCTTTGGTTTTCTTCTTCCACAGAGAAGTAACCTGAAAAGTAGCTAGCCTTTCTACCATAGGGGATCACTTAAGCAGCGATTGGCTTCCCCTAACTTCTACCTGGTCTCCTTGGAGCCTCCTTGCTTTCTTGCCTTTGACTGCATTGCCACAACAAAAATGATTTTTAAAAATTCTCTGGCATACCCTTCCCTATGCTGAGTATTGTTTTTTTATGTAAAGTGGTTGGATAGAGGACTGGATGGGGAGGACTTGACATCCAAGTTTAGTGTCTAGTGCTTACAGACTACCGGGAGTTCTGGACTGAGGGACCAGCTCTGGCCTGAAGGCATGTCTGGCATATAATGTATAGACATGCTTACAACCAAGTCAACTGGAGTAGTGCTATGGCCGCACTTCTCTGGCAGGACACAGTGAGTTTTCCTCCTACAGGAGAATGGCAGCCATGCTGTGGACAATCCTAGGCCACTCTTAGTCACATGTCCTCTTCACCAAAAGACTCATTGTGCGTATGTGGGGTGAAGGTGGGGTACCCCATCCTAAGCAGTGACAGAATGCTGAAAGGGTCTGGGACGAAAGACTGCCCTCATGAAGAGGACACTAATTGTCTCTGTCATTTGCCTGTGGCATTTAGAACTTGGGCTAAAGGGGGAAACAGGACAATCTGGCCTTGAGATGAACAAGAGAGAGAGAGAGAGAGAGAGAGAGAGAGAGAGAGACTTCTCCTGGGGTTTCCTCTCCTCCATCCCCCATCCCTCAGCAGACTGGGCTGCTTAGAGTCTAACACCCTCCTTGCTTACGTATTCCTCCTTACTCCAGCTCATTATAATACCTTTGAGTCAATCTTGGCCTCTGCAGATGAACCCAGGAGACAGCATAGCCTTTCCCAGAGCCTGAGGCCTGAGCTATCTAGGATTTCTCCAGGCAATTAAGCAACAACAGCCCAAAGAAGTTAGTTCTAGGCCATTAGAATTAGTTCTAGGCCAGAAAGCCTGGTATGAATGAGAACAAAGGCCCAGTCTCCTTTTCCTCTCAGCACTCCTAGCCCCTCTGGGAAATCTGGGTTCTCTAATAGGGGCACAAGGTCTTCTCCTCTCAGATTGTTTGGGAATCATGTTCTTAGGTTGGTTTTCACAGGAGGTCTCCGGGCTTTCTAGACTCCAATCTGGCTCTGCTATCATGGCTGTTTGAGTACTCACTGGGGTCTTGGCTGCCTCCTTTGAAGAGGACGGCTTCTACCCTCACTTGCTGTAAGCCGAAAGCCATGTACCTAGGCCAACTCCTTTCCCAGCCGAGCCCAACTCAAACATTCCAGATAGTTTTCACAAGGGCATCTGCCCCATTAGTCAGCCTGATTGTCCTGTCTCTTTTGATAAGGGAGCATTGAAAAGAAGCAATTGGAAGTCGTGCTTAAAGTGAGGTCTCAATCAGACAGTCACCAGATCCTGTTTAGTGTGCTGCTTCTGCATGCCTGTGTTCAGGACCTCTTCGAAGGTGTCAGCTGATGGGAAGTGCTGCTCTGATGGGTGGCAGGATGGCTTTTCATTTAATACCATGTGCCTTAGGGCCCTCATGCTTCATTTTCCCTTAAATGGCAGCTCATCTTAAATTGTCTTCAGATACTCATTCTGGGCAAATATCACTTTGTGGTTACTCCAGTCCAAGGGATCAAGTAGCGCTCCTTTCTCCATCTGTACTCCTCTGTCTCATTTCTACTCTGGCTAACCGCAAAGGGAGTCTTTCTGGGAACTGGGAGCTACCAGTGTCCCTAGGGGACGGGGACAGGGCATGCAGAGTGTCTGTAAAGGAGCCAGAACAACAAACTGGCCCCGATTCCTTATAGAACTGCTCTTTTCAAAGTTGGATTTGGAAGAATGATGGATACAATACATATGTCTTGAAGAATAAACTTAAGAAATCAAATAGGTCTTTGGTCATACAATATGTCAGCTCCTGGTTCGTGTACACCAGGAATCTTCAAGAAGGGTTACAATGTGATGTGGTGGCCCAAGGCCTTTCACTGGAAACACTCTTCCTTGGAGGATATTGTTAGATTGGTGCTCCATGAGAAAGCACTGCCCTAGAAGGCTTTCATTCCTTCAACAGGTGTTTACTAGAAAATACAGTGGTTAGAGCACGGGTTTTGGAATAATGCTAGCCTGTGTATTATAAGCTCTGCCTTGCCATAGTCTAGATGTGTACATTTTTGAACAGTAAGCATAGGTTTGCATGTACTTTACACACACACACACACACACACACACACACTCTAAAACTCCTATGTATTCTAAGGTACACATACACCCAACTCTGAAAAATGTAGCGTTTCTGTGCCCCCAACAACCATCAAAGACTCCCCTTTTGTAGGTAATTTCTATTCAAATATATTCTCTGCAGCCATATCTTAGTATAGAAGGTAGGGACTTCATCCAGGCTACAATGGTTTGGGCTGCATATAGAGTAAGACAAACTGTTCTACAAGTGATCTATTTGGGGAAAATTCCTATTTATCATCTTATAACTATGCATAATGAATATGATGAAAACCATATGATTCATGAGAAGGGACATGCAGAGTAGAAAAAGATAACTATAATCTGTCCATCAAAGCAGAGAAGCACCCAAATTATATCCCTTAGTAATCAGTCCCTCCTTTCTATGAGGGGGAGCCCCAAATATAAGCTATGCCCTGGTACTCTTTCACTACTGTGGTCTGCTATCATTCTTGACAGTGTATCTGACCTATATTACCCATTTGCTTTGGAATTGTTTCTCTGCTCCTTGGTCATGCCTGTGTGCCTTTACTTCAGTTCTTTGATTAAAACACCAAAAGACCTGGACACATCCAATTGAGACGCCAACCACCAGAAAAAAATTTCACTTCTCAAATTTCTGCAAGTTGGTCATTGGTGTCACTAATGTCAAAGATAATAAGAGAGATGACATGAACCAAAACTAAGGAAAGAACAAAGCATGTCTGACAGACAGTGAGCACCAGTTAGTGTCTGTCACCATCACCAATGCCATCCTGATTAGGTGAGGTTGAGAATGAGCCCAATAGTTGCACAGAAATGACTACAGGCAGGGCAGCATGGTCAATACCCACATACACAAGATGGCAAGCAGGGAAGCAAAGATCCCTTAAAGGACCCAGCACTTGGGATGTGCCTCACAGGACCAGTTTCAAACGATAGAGAAGGAACAGGCAGAAGAAGCATAAAGAACACTCTGTAGGAGAAAGTCATGCAGGGATGGCTGGAAAGTGGGTACAATGGAGAACAGAATAGAGGGAATGATTGACAAGCTCAATAGCCATTCAGAGTGGTGGTTGACATGGAGAGGATGTTCCTGAAACAACAGCTGGAAGGCATGGTCTCTGATGGGCAAGAACCTGAGAATCAACGAGCCAGGGAAGAGTCATGGAACTATGGTTCATCTAAGGACCCTGGAGAAGGGGAGCTGAGAGTCTGTCTCATACAGAAGTCTTTCAAGGAAGATCATTTGGTGGCAAGATGGGGTTTGAGGCAGAAACACTGGGTGGAGGTGAAGAAGTCAGAGTTCCAACTGGATGTGGGGCACATGGGAAGTGATCAGAACGCAAGGGAAATACTCAGGTAACCTCGCTATGACTTCAAAAGCAACCTTCTCAAACAACCACATGAGTAATTAGTACATGCATTTGCTGTGGGAATAGACACTTTCTGTTGGGAACTAAAAAAGGGGCCCAGGGGAAGAGGGGGAAGGAAAAGCCCACACCCTGCCAGAGTTTTACCTATTCTCTGGTCTGTCAGGCGTGGGAGAGCTACCATACACTTTCTACTCATCCCTGGGTGGATATTCAAGCCTCTGACCCACTTTTCAGAGGGTGGCCAAGGGGCAGCCCTACCTGGGATTGCTGTAGCTACCTTGCTAAAGCCACTGGGGTTATGGGAGAGAGGGATAAGGGAAGAGGTTCCCAACACCAGCGAGAGTGAGCACAATGGATCTTGACTGGAGCACAGGAAAGCCTTCTAATGGGAGATTAGAAATGGTTCATTAGGAGAAAGCTTGTCCCATCCTTCAAGCGCAGTGGGCCTTGATGAGCAGAGACATTCTATGGTTTTAGAGCTTTATTATAGAAAGGTAGGGGGAAAGAGAGAAGGTGGAAGAGAGAGAGGGAAGGTAGAAGAGAGAGAGAGAGAAGGCTAGAGAGGAAGAGAGTAAGAGAGAGAGAGGAGAGGAGAGAGGAGAAGAGAAGGCAAAGAGAAAGGAAAGAGGAGAGAGGAGTGAGAGAAGTGAGAGGTAAGAGAGCGAGGTGGGACTGAACAGCCCCATTTATGGTCTTTACTGTTGCTAGGTACCTGGGGAGGAGTTTAGCCTGAAGGTCAGAAGCTTGGGCCATTGCCTATGTGACTTCTAGCCATGCTTCTCTTGTTGGGACCAGAGTTCTAGGAGCATGAGGGAACATCTACTATGTCATGTAGGTGAATTATCACCCTTCGGGGTTCAGACCTTAGCTCAACTGGAGACCAGCCTGCAATTCCCCACAACTTTCTACCCAGGCCCAACTTCTAGAATGATGTGGCCTTGATAACGGCCCTCCTCCCATTCAATATGAGACCTGACTTGTAATGAAGACATTTGAGGGAGAGAATTGTTGCATTTTACACGGGTTCTGAATGATGTACTCAAGTCTTGGGTTTCTGGCATGCGCGTGTGCCTCTTGGCTGAAAGGTCTTTAACTCCATATGCTGTCCACTTTCAGGTTCAGCTTGAATGTGACACTTGGCTAATGGGACTGTTTGTTCCCCCTCTAGATAATGCAGGTTTTTCAAAGTCATTCAGGAAGGATGGAGTGCTGAATGACACTGGGAGAGAGCACGAGATGGCAGGGGCAGTCACTGGGTCTAGAAGTGAGGTTCCCATAGCTTGAGAATGGGATGGAAATAAGAATGTAGCAAGAAAGTACATTTTCATATTGGCCTCAGGCAGGAACTGTGATAGAACACTGACCAAATGTGATCTGCCAGATCATTCTGGGTACACGAATAATGTCCCTATCCCGCGGAAGCCTCTCAGTGAAGCACAGGCAGATGGAACGAGAGTGTCATTACGGGAGAAATGGGCTGGGGACTCGGAATGCTGGCATGAATTTCCAGTCTCATTCTTTTACCTTTTTGAAAGCCCCGGTCCTTTGATATTCACACAGCATCATGTCGAAGAAGATTGGGATGGTGGCTTTCCTGAGCTCAGCCTCAGGGATAAGTGTCATCTCTAATATAGGTCCCACCATGCCTGGGATGAAGCAGATTTTGTTCTGTCCTGCAAAAGAAGAGGGACAAAGGCACATGAAACAGTACCATGATGGCCCTGCTCCCAAGTTGAAAGGAGGAGAAAAGCCAACATGGTAGTTAACTTTTATATAGTTGTTTACCAGGAGCCAGGCAGCTCTGGTCGTTATGTATAGGTTAGCTTGCTGAGGGACGAGCATGGATCATCCCAAGCAAACCCTGCTTATGAAGGATGACGGTGATGGTGTGTGTTAAGTGCTTCAGTGTTTGAGAGGGCTTCCACCTGCATCGCGGCCTCTGCATCACACAACCTTGATTGAAGAAGAAATGATAGTGGTGTGTGTGCAGGCACGTTCAGAATTAAATCTGCATCTCGAGCCACGCTCCCAGGGACTGGATAAAATGTTTCTAACAATGGCTCTCTGAAACAAGAAAAGCTAATCTCTCTGCTAAGGAGCTATAGAAAAGCTTGGTTAGCGGTGGTGGGATTTAATGCAGCTCTTTAAGGCGGATGGAGCTCAGCTCCTGACGCCCCTGCCTCATTACAGGGCATTCCCTTCGGCCTGCAGTTCAGCCACGCTAGCTTGGATCCAGTGCCATGGGCTTGCCATGCTTCTGTTGCTCCAAAGCCAGACTTGAGGATGCTTTCCCTGCCTGCTTCCCAGTTCTTCTGCTTCATCACTGGAGCCCTCCTCTCCGTGTGCCTCCCATCTTAGCTCGGACACAGGGAGATAGGTGCTCTCCCGTACCTCATCCTCTACCCCAGCTAACCACATCTGTACTCTGTTCCGCCTCCCCCAACCTTTCACCCAACTTTGAAGCTTCTTTGCTCATAGACACCTGCTGAGCTCCACAAGGGAAGAAAGCTGCATCTGTACATATCATTTTGGTAACACTGAGTGGAGTCCAGATTAGAAACCCAGGCAGTGTCTGTTCAATGAGGAAAGTGCCTTGCCTGGCCCTTTCAGTCACCAGTTATTTGACATGGTCATGTGTCCCACAAAAGGCTGAGCAAACTCAGCTCTTGAGAAGACGTGTGAAATTGTGTCTTTGTGCACTTGATACAGGACCAGGCAAAATTGGCCTCCCCACCCTCCCCCCCAGCAAGGACAAAGCACCGAGGAGCACCCGATGCTGGAGGCAGACTGCCTGAAGTTGTTAATGGAACCTTATTACATAGATGTGCAATGGTGAGCCAGTCAGTCTCTCCTCTGGGGGAAGGGGAGGCCTAATGCCCTTCCCTCTCCTACAACTTAAGGTAACAATAGTATTTGTGCCAGGGAGACATTTTTTAAGAAGAAACGAATCATGATCTGGGAAGACTGCCTAGTGGGTAAAAGGATTTCCTGAGGAAGCTCGAGGACCTGAGTTTGACTCCACAGAACCCAGGAACACATAGCACAAGTGATCCTATGGGGAGATGGGAGGACAAAACAGGAGAATTCCGGAAGGTGGCAACGTAGTTAGTAAGCAATGGGGGAAAATGACAAAGAGATCCACGTCAATCAAGGTAGAGAGCAGGGGCCAGCATCCAAGGTAGCTCCCAGACCTCCACAGTGTGCACACATTTATATGCACCCCCACCCCCGCATCTGCTTCCCTCCCGTCCTCCCTTGCTCCCTCCCTCCTTACCTCTTTCTTTTTCTCTCTCATAAAAGAGCCATTATTTAGCGAGCTGCCAGGTCACCGAACAGCCCGTGACACACGTCACAGAGCATTAACTACTGCCACCATGCTGTTCTCTCAAAATGAACCACAGCAAGCGGCCTGTTGACCTGAGCCCGGTGTGTGCTCCAGAGCACGGGGATCAGTCACAGAGGCGAAGGCGAGAGAATAGTACTTAGGACTGCGGAGTCCCAATGGAGTTAGGGCCAAATTGCAGCACCGCCACCCTCGAAGCTGACACCAGGGATGTGCCATCCGCAGTGGCCCTTCTTTCCCCTTGTGATCTACAGCCCAGGAGGCCATCTGGTTTCCCCCACTGTTAGGCTGAACATGGGGGCAGAGGGGTCCCAGGGTCACAGAAACCCAAGTGGCACAGTGTGTGGCTCCTTTCCATGAAGGCAGAAAAAGAAGCCGAGAGGAAAGGTCATTACGAGGCTTAACGCCAGAGGATTTCCCCAAGCCCAGGGCAAAGAAGCCCAGCCTGAGTAAAGCCTACAGATGAGGAAGTCAGGCACAGCTGAGCAGCACAGGAATGCTTTCCTGAGCGATGGCCCCATCACAGAAGGCATTTGGATTAGACTTGAGCCCCAGTCCCTCATTTTAACCCAAACAGACAAAAGGAACATGCTCTTACCTAGTTCACCTGGTCTCTAGGACTTGCTAATCTAAGTTTCTGACTTTGTCCTTCAAGATCTTTTTCAAACAACAGGAGGGTTTTTAAATTCAAACTTGAGTGCAGTAATAGGCAGAAGGTAAATTAGAACTGTCAGATAAGCCACCTCTGTGAGTGCGGATGTTGCTTATGCAACAAAGGCCTATAGAAGACCAGCGGGCACCAGCGCGATAGGGATATATTTAAAATGTTTTAAAATAAAGGACGGGCACGCTGTGGACTGGGGATTTTTAGATACTTTTGACCTGTTTTCTCTGTAGTCTGTTGAGATATTTGGGAGACTGGAGAAAGAGGAGAAAGGGAAATGATCTTTAAATACACCGTGATTGCAATGGCACTTACACTGCTCCAAAAAGAAATTTTTATTCCTTTATTTTTAAAAAAATTAGCAAAAAAAAAAAAAAAAAAAAAAAAAGAGAGAGAGAGCCGGGCGTGGTGGCACACCCCTTTAATCCCAGCACTTGGGAGGCAGACGCAGGCAGATTTCTGAGTTCGAGGCCAGCCTGGTCTACAGAGTGAGATCCAGGACAGCCAGGGCTACACAGAGAAACCCTGTCTCAAAAAAACAAAACAAAACAAAACAAACAAACAAACAAACAATTAGCACATTGAAAATTTTCATTTAAATAACTAAATGAGTGCATGGGTTTCTATGTCTTTATATACATAGGCACACAAACTCACATAGAGAATGCATTTGTAGCTAATTGGATAGAAACTCATTCTGGAAAAAAAAAAAGAATTCTCATTCAAGAAACACCTGCTGCTTGCTGTATGAGGGGAGGAAAAATGAGGACACGTATTGGTTTGAGGGCTCTTCTTATATAATAGATGCTGGATATCACTGGGTAGAGACAGCAATTAGGAAAGGTGTTTAAAATGTCAGCCGCTAGCTAATGTCAGTGAGGAGTGCCGGGAAGGGCCTGTTGATATTGAGAGCTCAGGAAAAGTCTAGGTGTGGATGCAAAAGAGCCATGTGCGTTCCTGCCCTAGGGCACTCCCTCAATTGAACACCGAGGATCTGAGGTCACCAGGAGAATGAGCAAGAAAAGGAAGATAGGGAGTCTGTGGGGATCTGAGAAGGAAGCTGGACAGGTTGCTGATCCCACGAGGCTGATACAGGACAGAAGTGGGCGGAACTATAAGGTTCACTACATGCTGTCACAGTCCCCGACATGTACAGCAACAATGGCAGGTTATGACTTTTTGGGATGCCAGAGTCTGCTAGACCTTCTGGGGACTTACCAGCAAAGAAAGCCTCACTCTGTTCAAAGGGAGAAGCCTTTATCTTTTCACCTTCAGCTTGGAAAAGCATCCCGCAGCACTGGAAGATGCCTGGTCCTGTTTCTCCGGCCTATGGAGTCTCTGAGGCTAATGCCCTTGGCCAGGTCTCAGCACTCTACTCCATGGCTTTGCGGTTCTGAACAAACCACTCAACCTCCCCGGACCTGCAGAATCCCATTGTACATGACAGAAGATTGAAAGGGAGAATGGAAATGCGGGGCTTTTCAGTGTCTGGTTCCTGTGGGAAGATCATGTGTGGAGAGGGCTCAGCGCTACACTGGGTTCTAGGAAGAAGAGCAGATGAAAAACTAACATCCCACGATGTGAAAGCCAGTGAGCTTTTTCATGGAAACTTACAGACTGTTCAACTTTTTAATTTAAACTTTACTTCACTTTTATTGCAAAGAACTAACCAGGGAGAGGATTGGGGTGAATTTTGCTCCATTGCTATCATGCTCACAATCCTCCATACCATTCTTAAGCCCACTGAATGCTGTCTAGCCCTCCCCCACAGATGTGTGCAAGACATCACACTCTGTGGGCCATTTGACTGGAGGCCTCTTCATGCCCAGTCTACCCCTAACGCCTGCCTTCCCTCCATAGCCTGCCTTCTGCCTCCCAGTGCACCCTGCCTCTTCTCCCTTGGTCTTTCACACATGGTAGCAGCCTCACTCCCCACTCTGAGTCTCATCCCACATGTCCCCCCGAGAGTAAACTCTTAGGCACTCTTTAGAGCCCTACGGTTATATCTAAATGCTGTGAGCCATGTGTCTTTTGAACACTTGAGGTACGAGGTACGGCTATCCAGAGGTAAGTGTACTCTAAGCATACAAAAGTCTACACAAGATTACATTTTTCTTTTTAAATCTTAAGAATGTCTTATGCTGATTGTTTATTAAAGTCATAAGACTCTGGAATGTGAAGTTCAATAGAGACCATTCCTAGTTTGAAAGAGATTACGTTTAGGATATTCAGCTATACACTGGTATAAAAAAATGTACTTTATGAAAATTATCTTTAACCTTATTTGTATTTATTTATAAATATTTATTTATTGATAAAAAGGAATGTATTATTTCTTCTCAGTGCTGGATTCAAACCTGGGGCCCTGTAGACATCAGGCAAGCACTCTAGCCCTGTGCTCCAGTCCCAGCTCTGTATTTTGATTTCTGAGGATGGATCCTTTTTTCCTGCCATCCAGGCTTCTCTCTTGATGCTCCCAGCAGCCTCACCACTGGGAGAAAAGCAGCCAATGCTCCGGGGGGGGGGGGTTATTAAGCTGGGTGAGGGGGTTGGAATGTATTTTCCACCTACAGTGTTTTCAACTTATGATGAATTTATTGGTATATAACCCTATTATAATGTACATTTGTGCAGTTAAAACTAATCAATTGCTCATTTTAATTTTTTCCCTTTCTTTGTCGTTTAGAGCAGGGTATCCTATAGGTCATGCTGGACATGAGATCCCTGTGTAGTTGAAGATTAACTTCAATTTCCCGATCCTCCTGTCTCTACCTCCTAAGTACTAGCGTTATACACAAGAACCACCATGCCCGGGCCTTAAAAAAAAATCTGTTAATGTAAATACTACAGTGTTTAAAACAAGATACATGGCCCACATTCTGTTTCAACAGGACAGGTTTATAGAAGGAAGAGTTTTTGGCTCTTTCTTTTTGGGTGGACCATGGCTGATGTACTCTACAGGGTCCTTATAGACGCTCTGTGTGCCTCAAGTTTCTATTCTATAGTTATTGCACCTTTACAGACATTAATTAAAGAGATGCAATCAAGAGACCAATGTTAAACTTCTCAGTGATATGGGTGAGTCAGGGAGACCATGCTTCTGTTGCTGGCCTGTTTTCAATTTTAACCTCATCACTAGCTTAGACTGGATCCCTGCCATTGATGTCATAAGTCACCTCCAACTGATAACTTCAAACACATTCATTATCTCATCCTCCTGGAGATCAGAAGTCTAAAATGGGTTTTACTGTACTAAAAGGCTGATGTACGAACATACACGAATGAGCTCAGAAGTCCAAGGAAGACTCTACCTTCCTTCCCCCTTCAAGCCCTTACAGCCTCCTTCCATTCCTTGGTTAATGGCCTCCCACCTTCATCCTGATAATGGCCCGGATCTTCCTCAGATATCTCTGGTTCTCACTCTCCTGCCTCAATCTTCACAGCTGAGGACCTTATGATCGCATTGGGCACATCTGGATAACCCAGGGTACTCTCACCACAAGCATGCTTAATTTGGTCACATGTATATGCTTTGCCATTTAAGGTATCATGGTCACTGCTTCTGTTAGTCTGCCCACAACTGTGCTCAATATTTTCTATTACTCATACAGGTGTATGGATGGATGTGTTCTCTATTCCCATTCTATATTTCTTCTGGGAAGTCTATCATCCCAGCCTGTCTAAGAAGTGTGTTTGCTTAGGCTGCTTTCCTGGAACACTCACCTTGATGCAATCTTTGGTTCAATTCTGATGTGGACCACTTACTCTCCAATGTGTTTTAAGAGCCGTCTCTTGGGTTGAAAAGGTGGCTCAGTGGTTAAGAGCACTGATTGCTCTTCCAGAGGTCATGAGTCCAATTCCCAGCAACACATGGTGGCTCACAACCATCAGTCAATGGATCCTCCAATGCCTTCTGGTGTGTCTGAAGACAACTACAGTGCACTCATGGTTTCTGTGCCATATCATTCGCTAAACAACGATCTTCCAAATGTCCCCACCTAGTTAGTGGTTTTTCCTTATAGAGTATGAATTGTGCTTTATTTCTCTTCAACCTTCCTATTATTTTCTGGAGCTTAGCACAATGCTTGGCTTCTCGGGAGATGTATAAAGAGAAACAGCCCCATTGTTCTCATGCGCTTGCTGGGAGTGGTCATCCTACATATGTGGCCAAGATGCCATTGTCTTTCTTTCCCATGGTGACTGTTTACACATGATCTGGACATTAAACCAAGGGAATGTGGAAAGATTAAATACAGAGTCATTTAATAAAACAAGCATTACCATATGCCAAGCAGAAAGCCAGTGTTAGAATGCTATACCATTGGCTTTAGTCCAGGACTCCAAAGAACAAACTGCAGGAGACCATAAATGGCTGGGCTCCTAGCAATATGTAGTCTTCCTCACCAAGAACTCCCACCACATGGCTCCTCTCCCAGACCAGCATAGAATCGAGCATGCACACACATACGCCCAGAAGAATGAACGTTAAATAAGCTTCAAGCCTGAGATGAGCTTTACAATTAGACCTCTCCAATCACATGGATGCTGCGGATCATCCTAATGAGAAGAAGATACTGACGCTGAGCCTCATGATTGCTGCTGGCATTAAAGCACAATTTCAAATACTAACATGCATGATGATTTACTCATTATCGGTAGACTCTGAAAAACATAGTTAGTTGGCTATTTCACATCATTTGAAATCGTAACTCTTTGGGAAAAAAAATGATTCATACGAACATCAGAGTTGGAATCTAAAGACAAATTCTTCTGACTGCTGTTCAAGGAACCATTTGTTGTTGACCCTGGGTGTCTTTCTGCTTCTCCTGACCTATAGCTATATGACCTATAAAGCCAGAGAGCCAAATTAGTTGATTTATTAGTTAGGGGTGAAATGGAAATCTGGCCACCTAGGCTAACCCAAAGCCCTCATTCTCCTCCTTAAGAAAAGCTCAGAAGACGGTCAGTTTGGAGTTGTGAATCAGAGAACATGGATTTTAGAATCATCTCCATCCCCGGGGCTGTCCCTAAGGCATCAAGACAGTTGCTGCCTCTCCAGCCATCACACCATCTTCCAGAAAGAAAGAGGGACAGAATTATGATGTGCTATGCTCTTGAGCCCAATCTCTAGCCCCTCCCCCTTTCCTCCATTCCCCTTTGCTCTTTGAGGAAGTACTTTGCTGAAGACACACAAGTATATCTCTGCGGATATTTTCATGGGATGGATGTGGGTCACATGACCGCCACCTACTCCACGACATCGTTAGCTGAGCAAATTGCAATGCTGAAAAAAAAAAAAAAAAGAAAGGAAAAGAAAGGAAACAAACAAGAACATTATCAGCATCCACTCAGCTGGGAAGAAAAGGAGGAGAGCTACTGTATGGGCAATCAGAGAAGGCTGCTCCAGAGAGCTCAGCTAGTCAGCGAGCCGCCCTTTAAAGCCCATCATTAGCTGTGTAGTGGTCTCAGTACACCAGTCCCTAATGAACTCAGAGCTTGGGCCTGGTGTGGATTATCAAGCTAATCTCATTAGTGTGCTAACACCAGAATCTCACAGAGCAAGGAGCCATTCGTCCTCCCTGCCTCAGATTTCAGCTCCTAATCCTGAATGAGACATGGAAGAAGGCAGCCATGTCACTAATGAACGAAAGCCTGCTGTGTGTGTGTGTGTGTGTGTGTGTATACCCGCACACATGTACATACCAAGAAAACCCCTTCCGACTGATGTACTTTCTTCTTCCCCTGAAGCCTGACAAGGAGGCAAAGGGTGTTTCTTCTGTCAAACTTCCTTTGATTTTGTTTCCCCGCAGCAGACATCATTTGTCTGAACAAAGTGACCTAAGGAAGGCCAATGCAGTGACATTCTCTGGGACAAGATCTTTAGCAGAGTGCTGTGGGAATATAGCCTACAGATGACAATGCCAGAGGCCACATCTAGCCCCCTTTGACACATAGGGTGTCTTGGGCCTCTCTGTTCTTACAATTGTTCTTCAGAAACTCCTTGCTATCTCAGCAAACAGCATCTCCAAGAGCAGTCGCAATCAATGGCTCTTTTATTGCAGCCTCCAGACGATAGGTCTTTTAATTGTGCTAATTCATTCTGCAGGCATTTTGAGCAGCAGAGACTCTGATGTCTCTGAGCAAGCACTCCTGCCAGCATGTTTGTTTGGTTTCCACCTCTAACCTACTAAATGGCTAAGTGTGAGTTCTTTTTCCTCTCTGAGCCTCAGCTTCCTCACTGGTAAAATAAGGGTTGGAGCATATAAATCCACTTTCCAATTATCCTCAGGGGTCTTTTGGGGCATCAGAAAGCCATTTATAGTGGCCTTTCTGCCCCATGATCACCTTAATTATAATATTTTTACTTTTATCCCATTTACTTATCAAGCAAGAACTCTTTTTATTGGCCCTCAGCTAAAAATAAATGCTTGAAAAATGCCGGGCAATATGCTCTCTGAAGGGCCCTTCCAGCTCTGACAGTCTGTGATTCTAAGCAGGTGGAATATTTGGTAACAGCTTTTCATTCATCAGCATAATTGGGAGTACAAGACTCCCTGCCAAAACATAATCTATATCTAAATAAAAATCTTCTGTGTGCAAAACAATGCTGTGAAGGATGTTCAGAGGAGAGCAGGCTGTGTGGAACCATTTGGGACAAATGAAGCAAAGCTCCTCGTCCTGTGATTCTGGCAGAGCCTGGGGTGTGGAGCAGGGAACAGAGGCCCACCACAGCCTCAGCTAGTCTCTGTTGGTAGAAATCAAGGGTGCAAGCCAGAAAGCCATTCTATCGCTGAGAACATGGAATATTTTGAAAACATTCAGTTAATCATCATTGATATTTATACACTGGAAAATGCCTGGCAGGATCTAATTTTTTGGTTCCTTTTGAAAACCTCAGAAGATATGGTAGTGATGGGCTTATATTCCAGCCAGATAGCAAGCAGCTGGAGAGCTGCAGCCACTGACTGATGCTCTGTACTGGAGCAGACCCACAGCACTATGCTCTCGCACATGTCTACACTGGCATTCTCTCTCTCTCTCTCTCTCTCTCTCTCTCTCTCTCTCTCTCTCTCTCTCTCTCTCTGCCTCATTGCAAAATAATAATGTTAGGATTTGAACACACAATGTCCCCCACAGGCTCCACAGTTAAAAGGCTTGGTTTCTAGCTGGTATTGACTATTTTTTTTTTTTCTGGAGGAAATGGAGACTTCAAGAGGCAGGGTCTGGCTGGGAGAAGTAGGTCTGTAGCTGTATTGGGGTGGGCTTATATTTTGCCACCCTCAACTCAATTATTTTCCATCATGAGGTGAACCTCATGATGTTCCATCTTACAACAGCTCCAAATTCACAGTGCCGAGGCTGGTGGACTGAAACCTTGAAACCATGAACCAAGTGGAGGAATTTTCCAAGTTCTTCCCTTGGCTATTTTGGTCATAGTTATGAAAAGCCAAAACACAAATGGCAAGTGAAACATTGTATTTCTTACTTCTGATAGCCCTTTCCTTATCCAAAGTATCCAGACAAAACATAAAATAAGAAGATATGCCCAAGAGGGCATGTCACAATATCTGAAGAGTTTTTAGTAGTTACAGCTGGGGAGAGCATGACCAGCATCTTAGGGAATAGAGCCCAGGGAGATGACCCAGTTCCCCAATGTGGTCCTGTGGAAGTACCTAGGAATACCAAAGGTTATCTATCCTATTCCAAATGTTGGCAGTACCGCACTGTTATATATCTATGGGTTATACAGATCTCCCTACTTTATTGTTTAGGATTATTGCTTGGAGCCCACTTTGGGGGCCTTCCTAGTGTACACTGAAGTGAACTTTGATGGCAAAGGCGTACAGTACACTACAACACAATTAGGTTCCATCTTGTTGGGTCAGAGCAGGAATTGGAGTAGCAATTATTACATGCATGTGTAGACCTCCATAGCTATACCTACCCCACTCGTCACTCTAATAACCTTCATAGGCACCTTGTGAGAGGTGTTATTTCATTTACTTAGGGCAGGGGATGTTAAATTCTCTTGCTTGAGGCTTGCTTGTACATGACTGAGCAAGGCTCCAGGCAGGGCTGTGACAGTCTGTCTGTTTTGGGGCCTAGGTTCTCTACTCTGCTTCAGACTTTGTGATCCAAATTGTGACACCCCACCTCCATTCATCAAGTATGTATAGTCTTAGTTGGAGAGGGATGTCACCAATAAACACATAAATCAGACTGGGTAATCTATACATTGTACTGTACATTCTCCTACCAGAGATCAGACCTTACGCTAAAAGTTATCCAGAAAACCTGACAGGGAACAGCAGATATGAAAGGTTCTGGGGAAGTAGGAAGCGAAGCCTGAGATGTTCATCAAGGTTAAACCCAAGAGAGGGAAACCCCGCTTATAAATGCCTCTACAGAAGATGGCCAGCAGCTAAGCCTAGGGCAGGGCAATTGTATACCTGGTAGTCAAGAGAAAGCCAAATGGCAGAGATGGACGTTCTCACTCTTGGTGGACATCAGTTCACCCACCCACCCATCCTTCACCCCAAATTTGGTCTATAAGCAGGATTACTGGCTTCTGTTCCCCTGGAATGAAAATTACATCCCAAGAGTCCAACTGTTTGAGCTCAAACAAGTCCTCCTTTGGGTTTCCTGATCAGTAAGGGAAAGCAGGGGTGGTCCTAAAGGATGCCATATGAAGTTTGAATAGTATCTCTTTAGTCAGACCTCATGCAAAATGGTCAATAAGGTCCCTCTGCTTCCACCCCTCCCTTCACCAATAACCACAAGCCATCCCTGCAGCTCACTGTAACAGGGGCAGCTGCTGGACTCACTTCCTGGAGAATCTCCTTTCTCCCACCCTGTGAGGTTTGAAAGTATTCTATGGATCACATCACCCAAGGAGCAGGGTGTAGAATAGCTACCACCAATCAGCATTCCTGGGACGCATGACAACAGTTCTCACACCAGCCCTGCCTCCTCCTCCCTCTCATAAATTCCCGCTTCATTTCATAGGCCTTTGGGTCATCACACAGGCGCAGACTGACATATGCTGGGAAGGACAGGGTGAGGGCTGGTCTTAACGAGGGCTTGGACACATGAAGATGCATCTTTCTGGGCATGGGATTCTACTCACCAAGCTTGTACCACATATCACGGATGGAGAATCCTATGAGCCGTCTCATGTCCCCGTACCTGCAAGGAGCAAAAATGGCGGCTTTTTAACCCTATTCCAGAGTGTTTCATGAAGCTCCTTGTTCTCAGACAATCCAAGAATGCAACCTACTTATTCAGGATTTTGTTGTTCTTAGCGTGTGTGAACTGCTCCAGCTGCAGAGAGTCCTGAGTGATAAAGGCAACTGCCAGATGAAAATAGTTGTTCCACAGCTGGAAAAAAAACAAAAACAAAGAGGAGAGCAGTCATGGAGAGGCTCTGAAAGAGCGGAGGCGCGCATTAAACGCTGGCTAACGGGAATAATTTATAAAGACGGCAGAAGTCAGAGGCGAGACCAGTTTAATTGTGTGCTCTGCAATTTTCTAACTGGCACTGGTTCCAAAATTAACATCCTGGCCAAAGCTGGAACAATGGAAGGATTTCTCTAGGCCCTGGCAGTGCCTTCCCCTCTCTGACCATGGGATTGGTCAAGGAGATTTTTAAAGCTATATTCTTGTGGCTGTGGCACTTCTGTTGTCTTGCTTTATGGAGAGACAAATGACTCAGCCCAGCTGGGATCTCTGATGAGCAGGTTCCTGTCCTGAAAGTATAGGTGTGTGAAAGATTAGGCCACTCAGGAAGTCAGAACTTCACAAGGTACCCTCCCTGATCCACCTGACACCTCGGCAGGAGCCAGCCCACAATCCATTCTGTTTAAAGCTTTGCACTTGCCTTCCCCTCTGTATGAAGGCCTTAATGCCTGGTTCTAGAACCATCGGGAGCATCCCTCAGGAATGTTCTACAAGTACCAATTCTCTGGCTTGCCCAGATGTATAGAATCGCACCTTCTGGGTTGGGACATGAGACCGAGAGACTGGTGTGCCCAAAACCACTCAGAGTGAGGGTGTAGGGCTGGAACATTCCCTCTACCAGTTTGTTTGTTCTCTGCTGCTGACTGTGAAAGCCAGGGGTGGAATCCACTCTCCCAGCTGTGGTGATACAGAGCAGAGTCATCATTCAACATGTGCATACAGAAAGTACTCAGAAGGATGAGCATGGTGGCGACAGTATTGATATGGTCCACAGACCAGAAAGGTGAAGGTCCACAGTGGATATACACCTCAGCAAACTCATCTGCGAAGTTGGGGTGACCAGACACGCACTGAAGAGGACTGCAGTAAAGGCAACATGAGGCACAGTGCTCACAAAGGGCACAAACCATGGTAGGAGCTTGCTGGTCTGACTTCTTTCTTCACAACATCCAAGTAGCTCTTTTTGAAGCAAAGCACAGTCTGGTCACTTGGAGGCTCAAGGGAAAGTGTTTTAAGATGCCACAGGCCTGACTTGCAAAAGGACAGACCAGGAAGTAAGAGGGACCACCCTGCCATGGAGTCAATCAGGTTCTACTCAAGCTGGCCCATCACAGGCTATAGATAGGCACCACTGCCAAGGTCACAACTGCTTAATGCCAAAGCTTCTATAGGCTTAGTGGTACAACCCAGGGTGGGCTCCCCTTTCTCAGAGAAGAAGGGGAGGAAGAAGGGAAGAGGCTATTGGGGGGGTTGTTATCAGGATGTAAAGTGAATAAATTGATTAATAATATAAAAGAAAACATCTTCAACAACAACAACAACAACAACAACAAAGCCAGTGTACTGTTGTCTGCTTTTCTCTTTATCCATCTATATTGTATCTCCCCAAGAGCAACTCAGTTCCACTTTGCTCTCTTTTATTGCCACACAGTATTCTGATGTCAGGGTTATCTCAGCCTTGCCCGTTTACAGACATATTCCAGACATTTAACCTATTTATAGTTTGGTCCTACTTCTTTTTCTTCATCCTTACTACCTTCATCCCTCCCTGGGCCACTTTCTCCACAAGAACCTCTATCTGTGGTGTACATTCCTAGGGCTAGAACTGCAGAGCCACAGGATGCAGACAGGTACAGCCATTTGCTGTTTGTTTGTTTGTGTGGTGCTGTCAGGATGCATTCCAGGGTTACAATCTAATTACCATCTCCACTGTCTGTCAGGAGCATGCTAGCCTACCTGTCTGAGTCTCGGTTCCTTCACCTGGAAAATGAGGATAATAGGCCCCGAAGGGTGTAGTTATAAGGACTAAATGAGGAAATCTTGCCCAGAAAACTCCCATGGACTCTTGCAATACAGGTTTAGCCATAAATTCCTACAGAAGCCTGACCCAGTACTGCACACTGAAACAGATCTGCTGGCATCCGTCCTCATTACACACGATCCCCGGCACCTGTGACACATTTTAAACTATGGAATTTACCTTCTATCTTCACTCCTAAATGTAAAGGCCATAGAGGCAAAGACTTCGTTTTCCTGATATGATGTCCAGCTGCAAGTCTGACCTAGCTGTGTCACACAGTATTTATGAAATGAGTTCACAATAAAGGGCCACACTTTATGTGTATTCCTATGAACACTGCCCCCCAAGCCCAGAAAGCTGGGATGATGTCTCAGTTGTTAAGGACATGGGCTGCTCTTGCAGAGGATCTGGCTTCAGCTCCCAGCATCCACGGGACATATAAGTGGCTGTAACTGCAGCTCCAATGAATCTGATGGCATTTTCTGTTTTTTGTGGGTACCACACACACACACCTACATACACCGACACATATAGACACATAATTGAAAAAGTAATTTAAAAATCACATCCTTCTCAGAAGGGAAAAATTTTGTATTTCTCTCCACATTTAGACTAAAAAACTGAGGACCACAGAGAATGAAGCTGCTTTGTCCTGCTGCTTACTGTGGCCTTGGGAGCCAAGTTGATCTAACTCGTGAGCTCTGTTGCTTTAAAAAGCTTTGAATTGAATCGCCACATCATCATGGTATAAATTCACAGGTTCTAGTGGGAAGTTTAGATACATGCATATCCCTGGGCCAATATCCACCACCTAAACACTCATCAATTCTCTGTGGTAAAAGTCTCTCCTCTGGTCACTTTAAGATATACATTGTTGTGCGTGCATAGGCTTTCTTCTGTGAAGGACACCAGGTGCATCCCTCCTTCGTGTCTGTAGCTTCGTGGGTGCTGAACAACATCTCCCATCTGACCCCCTCCCTGGTCTCTCATAATTGTTATTCTACTT
Organism: Mus minutoides; assembly: GCA_902729485.2. Lineage (NCBI taxonomy): Eukaryota > Metazoa > Chordata > Mammalia > Rodentia > Muridae > Mus > Mus minutoides. The sequence continues at coordinate 168,935 of LR749835.1, read as the reverse complement.
ACTGCTTCCACAAAATTGGCTTTCAGAGATTTTACATATGAATGAACTCACAAAGTGTGTGTCTTTCTGTGTCTGGCTTATTTCACTTAACATGATGTTCTCAGCGTCTATTTTAGCTAAGGCAAAAGATAGGCTTTTATCTTCTATGGCTGAATAGTATTCCACTGTATATAGGACATTCCCTTTACGCATTGCCCTATTGGTGGACATGGAGAGTGATGCCATGTTCATCACAAAGTGCTCATGGCAGTGAACATGGGGATGCATATGTCCCCTTAGCACTAATTTCCTTTTGAGTCTATGCTCAGTAGTGGAATTGTTCAAGTCTGTGAAGTGAATTAGCCTGGACCCTCACCCTGCCAAGGTGAATTCGTAGCTTCTTCTGGTCCATGTGACCTTGCAAACAGCCAAGAGCATCGAGTCCCAGCATCTAGAGAGTACCACTGATCTTAGCTTCCAGCAGAAATCACCATTTCTATAATGCCCAGGCCTTGGCTCCTCTGGGGTGGCATCCATAGAGCTGCTGCCTTTTTGCCCTTTGAATCACAAAACCATCATTCAGAGGAGAGGTTAGGGCTAATCTGCTTTCCCCTGCTCCTGCTCTGGACAGGAGGGAGCCAGGATAGAGGCTGCTCCTGCTGGTATCACATGCATAATACATGAGCCCACAAGAAGGAGAGGAGGGTGTTCCAGGCAGGGTACAAAGAACAAATCCATTCTCAAAGAGGGGGGGGGGAAGATGAGGGAACAAAGAGAAGATTGAAAAATGACCCAGTTTTGGGGGTACTTTTCACTAAATATCTGTGGAAGCCTCATTAGAAAAGAATTATTTGATTCTGTGTTCCTAGCTCTTCTCCATAGTTTACAGAATCCTGTGGGCGTGACAGCCTCCGGCTATGTTGTGAGGATCAAAAAGCTGCTTCTCTGCTGGCTTGCCTGTCAAGAACTGACCTGAGTTCCTGGCCCTGGTGCTTATAATATCACTATGATCATTAACATGATTACCACCACTACCATGATCACCACCAACCACAGCAGCAGCATTACCACTACTACCACCACCACCACCACCATCATCATTATCACCATCATCAAAATGATGCTAACAAGGTAACATTTATTAAATGGCTCTTTTGTTGCCAGAACCATTCTAAGTGAGCTACATGAATCAATTCACCCAGCCCTTATAGCTACTTAAAGAAACAGCCACCAACAGCATATTCATACAACACTGAAGAAACCGAGCACAGAACAGTGAAGTACTTTACCTAAAATCACACAATTCATAAATTTAACCTTTGCACATATGTCACATCCCTTTCCTAGGTATGTTGCATATATAATTTTTCTTTCAGAAAAGTTTTATGAAACCGAAAAGAATGGCCCAGAGGACTGGAGCTGACCCTGTCTTGGGAAAGAGCCTCCCTAAGACCATGGAGGAGAGTGACAGTCAGAACAGCAGGTCCTGAGGCTAGAACTGCTGACATCAGGGGAAATGACAAACCAGCTGGCCTTTGATGGTCACACACTGCCCCTCTGGCCCCAGGTATGTTGTTCCAAGCTGTCCCTTCAAACACCATGGACATATCCATTTCTTTGCACAGGCTTGTAACAAATGGAGATCACAACTATCTGCACGGGAAATGAAACCTTTCTCTTGGTTTTAAACGGCCAGCATGACATGTTTGGTTGCCCTGGGAAAGATATGTCATCTGGAGAGAAAGCCTTACCCAAGGCCATAGGGACACTCTGAATCTGGAGTGTGGTCATGGTCCAATGTGGAAGCCTGTATCAGCCAGCACAGTTTCTAGCCCCAACGGCATTAAAGTGTTGATGTCAGGCTTTCTGTCCATGGATTCCAGGTCTTACTCACTCCTGCATCTCCAGAGAAGAAGCTGGCTAGCAGTGGCATCAAACTTGCAGGGTAGCTGAATGTCTGTGACAGTGACTTCTTATGAGCCGGCATATAAACTATGGCAGTTACTCTTGTCATCATGAACATTGGTCACTTCCATGCCCAGAGCTGAATTGCAAGGTCATGGGCAAGATCAAGAATCTCGTTCAGAGAAGAGGGTCGTCCTTTAAAGCCAACAAAGATAGCTCAACCCATCTTCCCAGGAAGGTGCATGGCACGGGTCTCAGCCCAGGTGTCACCTCCCCGACCAGGCACAGAGCACAGAGTGGCTATGAGCACAAGGCTTTTTACTCTTGTGTAACCATGTTTTACCAGAAGGAAAGAAAACATGGACAGGACTGGAGGAACAAGAGTGATGATTTCAAATGACAGAGAGTTGCCTAAAGAAACATCAAGAGACCTAGATGTGACCAGTGACCACAGCGTCACTGAACAAATCCCAGAGAGGAGGCAGGCAGGGCAGGCTCTGTAAAGAGGAACTATTCCAACAGCAGCTGACTGGTAAGATTTCCCAGCATGCTCCTGGGCTAGCAAAGACTCCTGAGGTGGGAGGGCAGTTAGCATTTTTTTCAACTTTTATTAGATATTTTCTTCATTTACATTTCAAGTGTTATCCAGAAAGTTCCCTATACCCTCCCCCTCCCGGCCCTGCTCCCCTACCCATCCGCTCCCACTTCTTGGCCCTGGCGTTCCCTGTATTGGGGCATATAAAGTCTGCATGACCAAGGGGCCTCTCTTCCCACTGATGGCCAACTAGGCCATCCTCTTCTATACATGCAGCTAGAGACATGAGCTCAGGGGGTACTCGTTAGTTCATGGTTATTCTTCCACCTAGAGGATTGAAGACCCCTTCAGCTCCTTGGGTACTTTCTCTAGCTCCTTCTTCCTTGGGAACCCTGTGTTCCATCTAATAGCTGACTGTGAGCTTCCACCTCCATGTTTGCCAGGCATTGGTATAGTTTCCCCCGAGACAGCTATATCCGGGCCCTTTCAGCACTATCTTGCTGGCATATGCTATAGTGTCTATGTTTGGTGGCT